>VZRF01013125.1:36519-41519 GCA_013396875.1 Vireo altiloquus | reverse complement strand
TGAAGTGTCTCTAAGTTTGTAAGATGGCAGATACTTAACAACCAAATTCTCTGAACGGAGTTATGACCTGAAGCTGGCACCATGTGAAAACTAACACAGAACCAGCAGCTGTAGCAAGCTCATACAAGACCAGCTTTTAATAACTTCAGTGATACTTAGTTCATCTGCACCACCAGAAACTGGGGACAGAGACAACACAGTTGCAGAGAATTTAGGCAAAACTGTCTCAATCTCTGCTATAGGAGATGGCTGGGGTGGCTGAAGAGCATCTCATTCAACTGACCAAAGCAGTATGCACAAAACACTGCCTCATTCTCTGACTTTTCCCAGCTCCTCCTTCCATCAAACCAGTCTGTGCAACTTAGAGCCTGTAATTAATACATTAAAATTCTGACCACTAACACACGTGGAACTACAATGGCCATTAAGCTCACAGTAGCATCCATGCAGGCTCAATGTGGGGGATGCTTTTTATTAATAAATTTGTGAAGACAGAACAAGTTCCATAAGTATAAGCAGTTTGTTTCACCACATACCTCACCAAAGCCTCCGAAATATTCCCGTATTTTCTCCTCAGGTGTGTCTGGAGATAAGCCCCCAACAAAAATCTTTTTAACAGGTTCTTTTGTTTTCATGGCTTTAGCTCTTTTTGGATCAATGACCTTTCCATTCAGCTTGTGTTCTTTCTGGTCCATGACCTGAGGAAAATTAAAACACAACCTTACACAGGTCAAGCTAAATGTTTTGCTGATGTTTTGAGTAAGGCCAAATTTGCTTCAATTTCAATACTTGGATTACACCAATAATTTGTTGCACAAAACCAAAGAGTTCTGTGGTTTTTGATCACTATCCAATGACAGACAGTTCTGACTACTGGAATCACCTATTACCCTGCAGGAGCAAGACTGTAACGTTTCTCAAAAAGTACTCTGCTCATCCTCATCTCATCCTCAAACCTTATGACGCAAAAAATCTGTACTTTAGATATCACAAAGGTCAATGAAGGTGAAAACCTTTCCGTGTGCTGTATCCACAGCATTTTTAAAAAGCTAACAGCTAATTTTTGCTTGGATAGAGCCCAAATGTATCAAAGGTATTGGCTCTGCTCTAGGGGTTCACATTTCAGCTCTGGAGTGCAAAGACTTGAAGCTCTTTGCAAATGCTGCTTTCACAGCACTAGGCAGCAGACTTTATACACTGTACTTTTCAAGTGCCCAACTCCAATGGCTTCCACAACCTGTAAGTGCCCAAATCCATACCTCAGGAATCACTGCTAGTCCTGGACACTGCATGACGAGTAAGATAGCTCATAAAAGAAAGCATTTCAACGAGCACCTTAAACACACTACATCCCTGAATCATCTTTACCAGAAGATGTACAAACAACAATGCCTACAGCCATTATCTCTGATACCTAAATTTGAACATGTTTCATTACATTAATCCCACCTTATCTACGCTCTCTGATTCTTTGAAGAGTACAAAGCCAAAGCCTCTCGATCGCCCAGTGATGGGGTCCAACTTCAGAGTGCAGTCTACAACTTCCCCAAACTTAGAGAAATAGTCCTTCAGATCTTTCTTCGTTGTGTCCCAGCTAAGGCCACCGATGAACATTTTCCTGTTAAGACAAGATGGTCAATCTGTCAATGTTTTACTCAAAATCCTGCACCGCCAAGCTTTATGAGCTCAATTACCTCATGCATGGAACCGGCAGTATTTTATCGGTCGTATCACTACACACACAGGCCTGCACTTTTTGACAACTTGCTTAAATGATTCTGGCCAGGACAGATAAAGACTTCACACACATAAATGTTTTTCACCATCTTCTCCTGCAGCTGCTTACTCTGCTGTCCCAAGAAACTACCAACAGTGACAAAAAAGTATTGTACTACTTCCTTACATCCCCACCACTACTGACCCACCACGGGCTTAATTCCATTCAGTTAATCTGTGGAGCCTCCACACAACTGCTCATTAAACACACAGAGGCAGGTTAGATTTGTAAGGAAGTGTGGTTAAAACAGAAGCATTTATCTACCAGTCTGGACTGGACATATGTCCAAATTAGTAAATGAAAATAAATACAGTTTAGTTAAGTTCCCTTCCCCAAAAAGCAGTAAAGAAAAAGCAAAGTATTGGATGGTCAGAAGTTATCTTTCTTCACAAGAACTTTATATAAACACCTGGCATAACCCAATATCATCAAGAGAACTTCTTTCTGGTATTTCTACAGCACCAGTGTTGCTAGGCAGATGTGTACAGCACATATTTCATGACTTGTACTTTCAAAAGCATACTGGAAGCTTAGAATCAAATCATAACCATTCCACCATGTTAGTAAGGCATTAAAAAAAAAAAAAAGGATGAAAAATCAAGTCAGTATACACACAAATCAAACATTCCAAGTTATTAGGCATACGGCTTAGGCACCCATTCAAAAGAGGATTTAATTTGAGATGATCTCTTCTAATACTTATAAAGAAGATTTCACAGTGAGGTCTAACCAAAAAATATGATCCATTACGATCTATAAAAGTGCTTTCTACAAAGCTTTGCGCATTTTCACTGTCCCAACTTATTCCACAATCAGACACAGTTATCAGAAAACCTGAAAAACTACTGTATCATGTTTCCAACCCTTCCACTTCCCACACACAAATACTCCTGCCAATCATGTCAAATAGCATTGTACCTCCACAATTCAAACTCTCTTGGATCAAAAGCTGCTCCTGTGAACTAACTCTGTAGAATTAGCTGTGCTCTCACAGAATTAACAAGAGCATTCAGTTTCTGACAAACATATCCACAGAGATGAGGGGTTCAGGAACTTCAGATGTTTTTATAACAAGTGAAATTTGTGAAGAAGGAGCACCAGTTCCCCATCCCTTTATCCATTTTTCCCACTAGTTCCAAATCTCTCTTCAACAAAGAACCAAATCTCTCTTCAACAGTCCTTTCTATCAGGTGTGACTTCTTATTGTATTCATAGAGGAAAAGCTCCACCCTGGTAAACCAGCAGCTTCATACCAGTACAGAGAGTAAATCAAAGTATAATTGCTGACCTTTGTTCATCCATCATTAAGGTCCTTAGTTTGTTTGCTGTTCTGGGAGGGTTTCTTAAGGATCCAAAGAGAAGACACAGAGGATGCAGCATCGTGTTTCTGACACATGGCGGGTAACAATGCTCTAGCAGTTACTACTGAACTCACGCTTGCTACACAAACCACCTGTCTCAATATGAACATACAAACCCTGCTTTGTATCACTAAGGACAGACAGACCAAGAAACACGAGCTTGAAACCAACATCCTCTGAAGGGTTTTCATCCCTCCACGCAGTAACTGCACCTTTGAGCCCAGTCAGAGCAGCAAACCACGGCTGCTTCAGTCTGCCCCTACATAAACCACTGCTCTAAGGCAAACCTGAGCTCAGGCCAAGGCTACACCACAAACGTGAGCACAACAAACAGTTCAGAGTAGTGTCACAGTGCTGCCAAAGCTTGTAAAATACATGTTATTCCTAGCCCACAGTCTGGCTGGCCTAAGCCACATCAGCACATACAGTTTCCCCAAGTAAGCTACCAGAAGTGCGCTGGGAAAGCTTTCACACTTCAGACTTAGCTAAGCAAGATATCACAGATATGCTGTTTTCCCTCTACTACCAAAAGTGTTGTCGGAACACTGTTTCCTGTACAGTATTAAGAACTGACAGATCAAATAAAAATAGTGAACTAGACGACAAGTCAATGTGTGATACATGTAATCACTGCCCAACGTCTCTGCACCACCTAGAGACAACTTCTTCTAGGCTGTGCTGCCTCGAAAGAACCTGAGCTTGTCCCTGAAAACCCTTTGGTTGGTGTGTTAGTTCAAGGGCAAGAAATAAAACAAGCATGCAAACTCCAAAGATATTTTAAGCCATTAAGAGCAGGTGAAAAGTAACAAAACCATTCTAGTTTTTTGCTAATCCCACCAAAACACTCAATGAAAGGTTCCTATTCTCTCTCCCTGCAACATCTCAAATTGTTAACATCTCAAATTATTAACATCTCTCTTAGCAACATCCTAGGTTATTACAGAAGGAGGAAGACACTCTGGAAGGCTTCACAGCAGGTACCTGCAGGACACAATAGCTAGGGCTCCTTCATCCAGGCTATTTTCTGCCTTGACCAAAAACAGACCTACAACTCGAGTGTCTCACGGACTCAACAGGAGACAGCAGAGCGCATCAGCCTGTCCTGTCACTGGATTTATTACACGCAAGTTTCACCAGCAATACAGAAGTGACACTGCTCCAAGCAGAGAACCTCTGAAAATTAAAAGCTGTCTTTATTCTCCATAAAACAGAACAACAGAATATGCTGAGTTGGAAGAGACCTATCAGAATCATCAAGTCCAACTTCCGGCCTTGCATAGGCCACCCCAAGAGCCTCACCGTGTGCCTGAGAGCACTGTTCAAATGCTTCTTGAACTCTGTCAGGCTTGTGCTGTAACCACTTCCCTGTGGAGCCTGTTTCACTGCCCAACCACCCTCTGGGTGAAAAACCTTTTCCTAATACCTAACCTGAACCTCCCCCGACTTAGCTTCCTGTCTTTTCGACTCCTACTTCTCAAGTTCGGACATCATCTAATATAATCCTCCCCACAGGAAGTTCCGTGAGAAGCAGAGGGACGCTTCAGGCTGGGAAGAAGTCCCGGTACCTCTCACTGACACTCGCCTGACACACTATAATGTCTGCAGCACGGGGCAATGCTGTGACTGCAACCTGAGCATTCGGCTACACCGAGTTACGGTCTTAACGCATGCACCGCACGTTAACTCATAGAAAAGACATCCTTAAAGACAAAAATAAGTAAAAGTCTGCAGTTTGGCGCACACCACACCATTTGTACACCGCGGGACCAGACACCGCCCCCACCGCCCGGCCCGGCCCGGCCCGGCCCGTGACGTCGCCGAGGCGCCAAGTAAACAAACAGGGCGGCGAGCGGGGCCGGGCT
>VZRF01013125.1:0-36260 GCA_013396875.1 Vireo altiloquus | reverse complement strand
GCCTCCCCGCCGAGGCCCCGGCCCCGCTGGCGGCCCCGGCCGAGCGCGCCGATCCCGCCGATCCCTCCTCCTCTCGCTCCCTGTTTTTAATGGCGCCGCCACCGACCCAACCTAAAATGGCGGCCGGAAGGAGCGCGGCGGGCGGGACACGTGACACCGCCCCCGGGGAGCCGTGAGGCGGCGCGGGGGGAGCTCTGCACAGCCCCGGGAGCATCCGGAGCCTGCGGGGGCCGGAATGGACAATCACCGAATCGATAGGGCTGGACGGGGCCAACCCCCTCGCTCAAGGCAGTGTCACCTGGAGCGGGTGACACAGGAACAGGTCCAGGTGGGTTTGGAATGTCTCCAGAGAAGGAGGCTCCACAACCTCCGTCGGCAGCTGTTCAGTGCTCTGCCACCCTCAGTTTAAGAAGTCCTTCCTCACGGTGAGGTTTTAGTTTATGGCCATTGCTCATCTTATCAGTGGGCGCCACTGAAGAGTGTCTGGCACCATCCTCTCGGCACCTGCCTTTGAGATATTTATATGCATTGATGAAATCCCCTTCAGTCTTCTCTAGACTAAACAGGCCCAGCTCCCACAGTCTCTTCTCGAAAGAGAGGTGCTCCAGACCCCTCATCATCTTTGTGGCACTCCACTTGACCTTCTGCAGTATCTCCTTGCCTTTCTTGTGCTGAGGAGCCCAGACCTGGACACAGCACTCCAGCCACACTACAACAGGGCCAAGTAGAGGAGGAGGATCACAGATTGAAGAAAACTTGGCACTTAGTGGGGTTTTGTATATTAACAAACCACTGTAGCAATAAAGCTGTGTTCTTGTGGTGCAAGTCTTCTTCAGCCCCGCAGAGCTGCGGTGGGAGGACAGTGCCGGATCCAGCTGCACTCACAAAGTCAACATATGAATTCACACGCTGCTGTGGCTTCTCCCTGCAGTCCCATACTGATTCTCTAGTTTGTAGCCAGTGACATCAGTGAGCTTTAACAAGCAAGGTTTATTTTGACACTTGACTAGGTGCATGTGCTGAGAAAAATCAAAACTTCAGGCAGACCACTGCAATCCTTCAACCTCCATAAGAATGTCTATGTTCCATTACCCATCCCAGCCATTCTAATCCGAAAAGAACCTGCTGGGTAATGCAGTATTCCTTCCTCAGCAATCAGTCACTCAAGCTCTTAGTTGTTGCTTGCTAGCAGGCACAAGGTGGGAAGCCCATTTTCTAACCCAGGTGGCAAGAGTCCAGTATAGGACCTAACTTGCACCAAGTTGTACAGAAAAGTGTTGCTGACCCTGAAGTTCAAGAACCTGGGATCTCCTGCTTGGAATTGGAATAGAAGTGGTGTAGGAAAGTAATTAAGCTAGGTTCTAGAATACTCGAGGTTTTAAGTGCTTGAAAAACCTTTAAAAGGTCCAACTCAAGCAGTGCTGTCAGCATTAACAAGGTGCTGCTATAGTTCTAGATCGCTCCTGGGATGTACAAAACTGGCAGCATTGTGCCACAGACCACTCTCCCCATTTCTGCAGAGGGTAGGACACAACTCTGCTATCTTCCAGAGATGCTAATTTCAAGCACTCTGGTGCGCTTTTTAGACAGATCAGGAAAAAAAGTGAGGTGTATGGACCTGTTTTCACAGTAATGCTGATCTCCAGAGGGGTATCTGCCCTTCTACCCATGTGAAACTATAGATCTTACACCATTTTAAGGTAACAGCAAGACTCCACACTCACTTAAGTAAGCATTTATTAGAGAATCCTTTAACATGAAATTATACAAATAAAGTTTGTATAAACACAAGTCCACATTGTGTCATAACATGAATGGCAAAAAGAAAGTAAAAACCATAAAAGAAAACTAGTCGGCCGCTATGTACAGTTGGACACAGTTGTGTCATACACTAAAAGTCTTTTACAAAATAGTCATTTCCTCTCACGAAGACCACCCTCCATTCACTCACGATGCGTTGCAAGATGGCTTTTTGTGGCAGTATCTCTACCTAAAAAATCAAGACAAAATGCATGTCAGATCTGTGACAGTTACTACAGAATTGTTAAAAGGTCCATTTTCATGAACTGCTTTAAGTCTTCTATATATTCCTTTCTTCACTGTTAAAGATCATATGCATATTTATTAAGGTAACACAAGAGGTTTGTTTAGTTACCCATCAGTAATTTATTTTCCCAAATATTGCCATTCAGCCTGTCTAGGAAGCTGCTCCAAAACATAAAACATCCAATTAAGACAAGTAAGCAGGCTCTGGATCACTTTCTTTTCCACTGGAAACACTGCCAAAAGGCTTTCTGATTATTTATTTATACAGCTAAACGACTTATGTGCAACACAAGTCTGGCAACTTTAGTTCAGACAGTCCATATGCATATGATCTTTAATGTTTATCCAGATTTAAAAGTTCGTTTTGGTTTGCAGATTTCACTATTAGCTATAAAAAGAAAAAAGCAAGCATTAAATCTTAAAGAATGCACATTTAAAATGAGGTTCCACAATTGAAATACAACACTAAACAGAAGACCAAATGATTAAGCTGTAAAGGCATTTATGTACTTTAACTCCTGTAAAAAACCATTTAAGTTAAAGACACTTAATCTCCAAAAAAGATTAAAAAAAGAAGCCAAAGTCTGAAGTTTTCCACTTTAATCTTTACGCTGGTACATGAAGTTGGAAGAGACCATACCACAGGACAGCGTTTTCTGGTGTATGCCTTGCGCTCTGCCTGCAACGTGCGACCCCAGAGATAGACGTGGTCAGGGTGACACACGGCCTGCAATGAAGTTCCCGCTGGCGGGTACAAACAAGGTATAATGTCAGAGTTAGAAGACAACATTCTTGTTTTCCTTAAGTTGTACCCATTTCAGTACTTTACCTGTTAATACTTCTAATAAGTTTAATTATTCCTCTAGACCACCTGGTACACAACGCAAACCAGAAAAACTCTTATGTTTTTCTGAAGTACTAAAGAAGATAAAGTCACATTTTTACAAAGTTAAAGATCTATAGACACGTAGGCAAAGCTGGTTTTAAAAAAAAAAAAGTATTTTTTAAGTTAACAAAAGCTTAATTAAAGGAAAAGTCATGCTAGGCAAGTTTTTACTCTTCGTTTGTCTATTGATCTTTAAATTAGATTAGACATACTCGGAGTGGAGCTTGCGCTCATGTACACACCTGTTTGTCAAGTACTAGGTACTGCTTTAGTACGGCTGGTAGTTGTTTTGGTGGTTGCCGCCGCCACGGGACGCCTTCCCATACGTGCTCTGTTGGCCTGGAGGTAACACAAGGGGAAAAAGAACAATCCAGAAGCGTTAACTTCCAGCCTCGAGAGACTTCACACACAGCACACCAAAAGATGTGATCTTTAGAGCCATGTGCTAAGTAAGAGCAATGCTCCAGAGAGGGAATGCATGCTGTTCTTATCAGGAATGAGGGCAAAACCACTTACCACTGTAATCTGTGTATCCCGGCCCATATCCATAGTTGGGATAGTTGTACCCAGAGTAGTCATAGCCTCCATAGCCACTGTAGCTCTGATCACTGTAAGCGCTATTGTAATTTCCATAGCCTTGATCATAATAGTTATTAAATCCTTGGTTCCAGTTTTGTCCCTGACCTGAAACCAAGTATAGCAAGTGTAAGTTTCAAAACTTACTTCACTCCTCTCCTATGCCACTTCATCTAACTCTCAATGGCAATCTTTCTATACTAGAGCTATTACCTAAAAGAATCCTGCTGCCTCCCCAAGGACAGTAACTCTAAAAAGAACTGAGATACCCCGTTTAGATACAAGAATAATGAGTAATTGCCTGAGCACCAAGTGACACCACAGGACCAGCCTTACTGCAAGGTGTTGTGACTACGTGGCCCTGTAAGATTGAGATGCATTAACCTGTAACGTAACAGGTTATGGCTCATGGTTGCTCTCCTAAGAGCCAATTAAGTGTATCCCTTTCAAGTGAAAGTGTAACTGCACTGGCTACACTGTCCACTAAGGGTGTACAAAAGCACCCTGCATCGGGCCTTTGAACACAAGCAGATCAAGAGGAGATTCCTCAATTCCAACAAGCAATCATAACCACCAAAGCACCACTTACTAACAGGCTACTTTACACGTTTGATTTTAACAAGAAATCTGTACACAGCCTGCAGCCTGGAATATCTACAAACTCCTCAGGGTTTGGTAAAACACCAAAGTACTTACGTTAGTAGAACAACTGAAAACACTCACCCCGTCCACGCCCCCTTCCGCCTCCACGTCCACCAGAAGAATTGCTTTTCCCTCCTTTCTGCTGCTGCTGCTGCTGCCTGTACACTTCTTTGGGCTGTGCTACTTTAATCTCACACTGTAAGGACAGAAATTCTTTTAACTCATCCAGAATTTCAGGAGCATTTTGTGAGCTGCTTTCACAGAAGCCTACAGAGATAGATTTCACATGCTACAAATAAGAGTTTTCCTACCTTGCCTGAACCAATCTGATGGTATCTGCTCTCTAGTAACTTCTTTACTGGCTCTTCATCTGTGTACGTGATAAAACAGAAGCCCCTCCTTTCATTCGTCTTTGTGTCCATGGGAAGTTCAATGTTTTCAATCTGAAATCAAAAATGCATACAAACAATGTGTGAAATCCATAAGCAACATTTTATGCCACAAGAACCATTTGGCAGTGCAGCATCTATGCTGACTACTTCTGGCAGCTATAAATCAGACCATTACAATTCTATAAAATCATTAACATATAGATTCAACAATATCTAGTCTTGGCCAACCTCCTCCTCCTCACAAACTCTGTCTTAAGAGCGAGGTAACACTTCAATTGAGAACTAGAGGTGTTCTTATAGGCCAATATACCATACCTCGCCAAAAGCACCGAAGTACTCCTTGATCTGTTCTTCAGATGTATCTGGACTCAGCCCTCCAACGAACACTTTTTTAGGCGGCTCCTTCCCTTTCAGCGCTTTTGCCCTTTTAGGATCTATTAACTTCCCATCCAGTTTGTGTTCCTTCAGTTCCAACACCTAAAGAGCAGACAAAGGAACAAAGTCTCAGATCGCTACAGCAACGCGAGCTGGCTTCATGCCATCGATCCGCAGGCAAAGCACCCACCTTCTCCACGCTGGCGGCATCCTTGAAGAGCACGAACCCAAACCCCCTCGACCTTCCAGTGACCGGGTCTGTTTTGATTGTGCAATCCACAACCTCGCCAAACCGCGAGAGATACTCCGTCAGGTCCTTCTTGCTGGTGTCCCAGCTGAGGCCTCCGATGAACATTTTCCTGGAGGGCAGGAAATGCGTACGGATACGGGTGAGGGAGCGACGGGGGAGCCCCCCCGCGCCCCCACAGGCTGCCGGTGACGTCACGGCCCCGATCGGCCCCCCCGTCCCTGTCCCCGCCCCGCGGAAACTGGGTCACCCGCCCGGGACACAAAGGCGGGCGCGGCCATGGCGCGGGAAGGGAAGGCCTCGCTCCCCCCGGCCACCGAGCCGCCCCCCCCCAGCCGCAGGGCGGGCGGCCTAGACGGACGCGCGACTCCCCCGCACCTCTCCCCCACGCCGTCCCAGGCCCTACCCGTCGTCCTGCTGGTTCTTGCTGGCGTTGATCTTGGAGCCCTCGGCGAACTCCTCCTGGCCGCCGCTCATCTCGGTCGCGTCCTCCATGGCGGGGCGAGGGCGGCGGGGGTGCTCGTGCGAGCGGCGGAGACAGCGGAGACCTGCGCCCGACAGAAAATGGCGGCGGAAGAGATCCGGGCACCGCCTGCGCCTGCCTTATATACCCGCGCCGGCAGCCAATCAGAGCCGCCCTCCCGCGCGGCGCCGCAGCGCCCCCGGCGGCTCGCGGCGGAGCTGCAGCAGCCGCCCTGCGGCCGCCATCGCGCGGGNGGGCGGGCACAGCCGGCGCGGCGCTCCCCGCCGCCGCCGCGCGTCCCCGGTACGCCCCACGTGCCGCCGCCGCCATGGGCGTGCTGCCGGTGCCGGCGGAGGTGCGCGCCATCCTGCTGGACATCGAGGGCACCACCACCCCCATCGCCTTCGTCCAGGTGAGAGCCGGTGGCCGCCGGCACCGCGGGGGGCTCCGGTAGCATCGCCGCTCCTGCCGTGACCGCCAGCCCTGGCGTGGCGGGGGGCTCCCGTAGCATCGCCGTTCGTACCGTGACTCCCCAACCCTGGCAGCTCGCCGCGGGGCAGGCCCGAGGTGCCGCCGGGGGCGAAAGCCCTGACCCATTTTTCTGCGTTTTTCCGAGTAATGCTCACGAGAAAATACGCCTTGTCTTGCCGATCGGCCGCCCCCTTGGTGGGCTGGGGAGCAGGTCACTGCCGCTGAGATTCGGGGCAGGTCAGGGTTTTTTTTCATGGATATAGGGCAGTTGGAGTGCTCGCACCCTCATCCGGGAAAAGCCCTCGAGCACACCGCTGTTCCTTTGATGGCTGGAGCTGCAGCACCGCACCCGGGTCTGCAGAGCCTCAAGTGCGATCCCTTTGAAGTACGCTGCTTCTTTGCCTTAATTTTAGTAATTAACAATTTGCAGTAGTCGCTAATTCTCGGGGTTATCCGCTGCCTTTTCCCGTGGGGAGGGTGGTGCAGCCCAATGCCTCGGTGTGCCGGAGGAGCGTGTCCAGCACTGCGGGAGGGCAGCGCAGGGACACACCGAGCGTACGCGACAGGGACTCTAGGGGCAGCGCAGGTACGAGCGGCTTCCCTGGCCTCGGGAAAGGCTTAAGTCTGCTGGAAATGCTGGGTTAGGTGCAGAAACGAGGGGACCGAGGAGTCTGCGAGTCACGGGCGCTTGGAGAACCGCAAATGTTCATAGCCGCGGGTCCCTCCTCTCCGGGAGGCTTTGGTTCGCAGGAGGGAGCGGCTTGCTAGGACAGCGAATGGATGTATCCCTTCTCCTGCCGTTAATTAACCCGGATTTCTCCATGAGACTATAGCTTTTGGTAGATCTCTTTAGCCAGTAGCTTACAAAGGTGCTTTGTGACCCACATGGCAGGTGAAGGCTCCTGCCAGGCTTTCTAGAGGTTTCTGCTAACACAGTTTAGCAGATGATCAGCATGACCTACATCTTTCCTGTCCATGTTCTTCCAGTGCTCTTGAAGAAACTTCCGGCCTAGATGGCATTACAGCTGCCTCCCTCCCCTCAGTATCTTTCAGTTTGAACTGTTTGGACAGCTCGGGTTTCTTACTAAACATCCAACAGAGCAACGAAGTTGTTTATGTCCACCTTGAAGCCGTTTTGCAATTGTGCAAACAACATGCCATGCACCTGAGAACTTCGGGTTTCCACGCAAAGTCTTTCTGTTGCAGGGAGGCCAAATGAGTTTTGGTTCTCAATAAAAGTCAGTTTGATGGAAATCCTGAAAATGCTTGGGACAAGTTATTTCATTTGGTCTTTCAGTTAACCTCTATTTGCCTTTGAAAGATCCGCAGCCGGTTCAGCTGGCACTTTATTCTTTAATATTAAGCAATTTTATTTAATCCTTTCGCTAATGTTATAATTACTGAATATGCAAAATAAGGAAATAGAATGAGTCAGTTGATGGGTGGATTAAAGAAATATACCAGAAAAGAGAGTATTTGGTGACCATCAATTAGAAGTCACTAAGTTTTCCTATTTGCTGGGTCCACTCTGGCAGAGTAGCAGTAGATGGCTGAGGAAGAGGTGTCATTAGATAAACTGCATCCCATGGGATTTGCTAGATCTCCTGTAAAGGAGCAAATTATCACTGAACTTTGGGACAGCTTGCATGGACATTAAGAGGAAAATGGACCCTGGTCATTTGAAATCCTACAAGCGCTAATTACAGTGAGCTGCATGGGTGGCTGCTGCTGGTAAAAATGCTTCCCTTTCTGTGCTGGGTTTGACATTGCTGTAAGCAGTTGAGAAGGCTTAGGAGGGCTGTCAAGCTGTGTTTGCTGGAGAATATTTCTCCATACTGCCAAGCTGTGTTGGGGGTGGGCAATGCTAAGGAGCCTGACCATTCCTCCAGCTGTCACAGGAGATAGGCAGAGTGATGGGAGCTGTGCAGAGACAGGCTCATCCTATCCTTGTTTTCCAAGGGAGAGGGAAGTGGGTGAACTTTTGAGGTCCCAGTTAAACCTATTCAAGAGGTTGCAGCTGCCAGCTTTTGCTGCTCCACTGGAGATGGAGGTGTTTCTTTGCAGGACACAAGGAGTCTCTTCCACACAGACTCATGGCCTATTAAAATTAGTACATCTTTGATTGGGATCACTCCTGATATCCATAAACCATCTGTCCCACTGGCTGTCCACTATTGCAGCTGTCACATGGGTGTCCCCTCTTAATTCACAGACAAAATGCATTTGCCAGTGGACCAAGACTTTACCCTTTTAAAATCCCCCAAATCACTTAACCCACGATCTTTCAGAACCTGTTTGGAAGTTTGTCTTAGCCAGCCTAAGAGTATGAAACACTGCTTTTTGAAAACAATGGGGATCTTTTGACATCTGAGTTGTAAAGGAAGTTAAACCAAGACAGCAGGTCAGCTGTATTTCCCAGTGGATTCTCTTTAATTTCGTCCATGATTTAAAAGGTAATTTGAAAGTAAAGGAAACGAGAGAGTAACTGGGGGCATTACAAGGCTTTTGATTTCCCTAGACAAGTTTGTGGGGTTTTTTTAGGCAATTTGCATTGTTTTTAAAATATACAATATGGAAAACACAGTATTAGAGCAGTAGAAAATCCTGCAGTTCTGCCACCACATTACACTCTCAGGACCACTGAATTTCTTAATTCAGTAACAAGCTAAAGATGACATACAACAAGGAACAAGTAACTATGCTTCATTTTTTGAGGAGAGGTGAGTTCAAGTTAGTTTTTAACCAATTAACTCCTTCCTTCCAAAGGAAAGAGTTCCCTGCTCTTCTCCTTGACCTGAGGCTTTTCCTGCACCTGGAGATGCACAGTGGCTGCTTGTGGCTTTTGACTCATGAAACACCACTAATGAGAGCAATTTGTAATTATTTCTGGTTGCCCTTGGGTGAAGGTTTGTAATTTTCCTGTGGCACTTTTCCCAAACCCCATTCCATTTCATTTGCAAGACCGTCCTCTGGAGTTCGGTGTCACCGGACCAGGCTTTTCATTTTAAAAGGTCTTCTAGCTTTGGTGAGAGGTTGAGACGTGTTTTCAGAATGACCTTTGTTAGGACAAGTGCCCTAACAAGTGCCTATCAAAAATACAGTGGCATAACTTGTCAGTTCAGAGTACATACATTGTCAGCCTCGTACTCCTCAGCTGGTGGGAATCTGCTTCTCCCTGTGGATGGGATTGCTAGCTAAGTGAAAAACATCTCACATGTGCCATTTGAGACATTTTTTGGCAGGAAACGTTGCCACCCACTTTTCCATCGCAGGCTTTAGAGGTTTCAGCTATATAAACATTTGTGTAAAAAAATCCACCTGCACTGATCTTGGCCTGAGGTTGGCTCAGTCCTGTGACCAGGCAGACACAGGAGAGGCAGTCAGGAAATTTCACTAGATGCAGCACTGCAGGGGAAGCTTAAGTTGGGAAAATAACTGTACACGGCAGCATGTGTGAATGGTTCCTTCAAAAGCCAGTCAGCCTTACCTCTGCCAGGTTAAAGGAGCAGCCTGTTTTTCTGCCAGGAGACCTTGTTCCCTTACATCAAAGACAACGTGAAGGAGTATCTGCGTGCTCACTGGGAGGAGGAGGAGTGCCAGCGGGATGTCGGACTTCTGAGGAAACAGGTTAAGTAACTGAGTTATTCTGTGTCTCTGGATTTTCATTATATGCTTGAGGCTTCAGGTCACTCAGACTGTCCTGGCTACCCAATATTTGTCCCTATCTCTTTGCCTTCACCCATGGAGGCCGGTTCCCTCAATGGTCAGATTCTCCCCCATCCAAAGCGTGGGGTTGTGCTTGGCAGGCAGCATCCTTCCCTCAGCTCACCTTGGTCTTCACAGCACCTGGGCAGCTGTTGAGTCAAGACGTGCCAGCTTTTTGCCTGCACTCTGCCCTTCTATTGTTGAATCCCAGCCTCTTTTGGGAAGCAGCATGGGGGATGGCAGAGCACTTGTCCCACACAGGGCAGTGGATGCTGCCTCTGTACAGAGACACAGCATCAATTTGAGACCTGTGGCTGAAGCCAACAGATGCATTTGCTTCTTTGCCTTAATTTCAGTAATTAAATACTTAAGCAAGCATAGTTCTCATTAGAGTACTTACAATACAGCTACAGTAATGCTAATTGTTTGGTTTGGAAAGTACAGTCCAAGCAAGTATTTCTAAACACAACTGAAGTCTCAATTTCCCATTGAGAAAAGCATTCAAACAACGTTGTAACCCCTCGTGTGAACAGCAGTTCAAGCACTGTTCTGCACAGGGGTGCATGGAGGCAGGTGTTAGATCACTTTCTCTACATTAGAGGTGATGAAACTGCCCTGCCTCTTCCCTCCCCTCTTTATCACGGATGATTCCACAGAATCACAGAATATTCTGGGCCGGAAAGGACCCACAAGGATCATCAAGCCCAACTTTTTAGTGAATGGCCCATACATGGATCAAAGCCACAGCCTTGGCATTGTTAACACCACGCTCTAACACCACTTTCCAGGCTCAGGAGGACTCCAGCCTGGACGGGGCCGTGCCGATCCCGTTGGAGAGCGGCAGCGGGGAGGAGGAGCTGGAGCGTGTCATCCAGGCGGTCGTAGACAACGTGCACTGGCAGATGTCCCTGGACAGGAAGACCACGGCACTGAAGCAGCTGCAGGGCCACATGTGGAGGGCAGCCTATGCCACCGGGCACGTCAAAGGAGAGTGAGTAATTGTGTGAGTAGTTGTGTGCTCCCTCCTGGGGGCAGGTCTGGGGGGCATCTTTCCTAAGAAAGTTCATCAGCAGAACAGCGGCATAAGCTATTCCTGGGAATAGCCCCACTTACACATACAAGCAGGATCACTAGGTCAGCAAAGTCAATATTTGAGAGATTTCTTGGTAAACCAAGAGTCTAAGGCACAAGTATACAGTTCTCCGTCTTGCATTTTTTATCCCCAAATTGCACTTATATTTTGGAACAAGTATAAACAAACCAGAGTTGCAGGGTCAGATCCTTTCAGTTGTTTCCTCCTGCTTTTACCTGTGTATTTCCTGCCTTTACACTTATTTTTGTCTTTAGGTTCCTCTTTATGTTTCAGCCACAACACAGGAGTGCACAAGTAGGGACAACTGGAGTTAAGCCTGATCTTCTTATTTAGGTTAAGAGATACTTGGTTAAACCATGCATTTCAGGTTTCTAAGTACAACAAGTCCATAAATTCACAAAGTGTTTTGTCAAATGAGGAACAAGGAAGAAGAAAATGAGTTCACAGATAAATGTAAACATCCACCAGGGAAAGTTACAAAACCCAAAAACAAGTCAAGAGAGACAGCTATCCTGTTGGCTTTGTTTTTAAAAACAAGGCAAAATTGTCTTACAGTGGCCCAAAAACCACAGACAAAGCTGCCTGGCAGGCTGCATTAAAGGAGGGAGATCTCTAAAATCTCCTTGCCCAGCTCTGCATCACCTGCTGCTGAAATAGACTCCCTAGTTCCAGGAGCCCTGAGCAGATTGAAAATGAAGTCTCCTTGCAAACTAATGGGATAAAACTAATTGTCACAGTGCCTGGCTAATGATGTCCCTCCAGGTGCCTCTGGGTTTGCCCTTACCTGCTGCCCTGTTTTGCTTCAGAATCTTTGAGGATGTGGTTCCAGCCATCCGGAAGTGGCGGGAAGCAGGGATGAAGGTCTATATCTACTCTTCAGGCAGCGTCGAAGCCCAGAAGCTTCTGTTTGGATACTCTACAGAAGGTGATATCCTAGAGGTAGATAACCTTACCACCTTCCTTACAGCTTCTCCCCCTGCAGAGCACTCCCCTCACCCACCCTTGCTGTAACATTTGTGAATGAATTCTGGAACAGGAAGGTGGGGCAGTGGGTTTGACCCATGGGAATTAAGCAGTTGACTGTGAGAGCATGGCTGCACCAACCCCTACTGAGGAAGAAAGGGAGGGAGGTTTATCCCTGCATTTCAGGTGACACTCAGCAATGGCCTGTGCTTCTCTCTCTCTTTCAGCTCTTTGATGGCCACTTTGATACCAAAATAGGCCCCAAGGTAGAAAGTGAGAGCTACAGGAGGATTGCTGCCAGTATTGGGTGCGCCACCAACAACATCCTCTTCCTGACAGATGTCCCTCGAGGTACGTGACCTGCCAGTCCTGCTGCCTCTCACCTGTGCAGGGGAGGCAGGTTCTCGTCAAAGTGTGCTGCTGACTTCTCACAAGCACCCCGGAAATGTTGCAGACCACTTTGCTTCAGCATGTTCCCTTTAGCTGTTGCCATCCTCCTTCCTTACACACCCAGGCTTGCACACAACAGTGGGATGTCCGTGTGCAGCGCTGCAATGAGGGAAAATAGGTCAAGTAGAAAACCTGCCTTAGCACCAGGCAGGAAGGAGAGACTGCTGAAGGAGAGCTGAAGCACGCCCCATTTACAAACAGGGTCATTGGTTTGGCCTGTGCTCAGGGGAAATGATGGTGTTTGCTGTGTTGCTACGTGGCTGGTTCTTTGTGCCACGCACGGTCAGGCTGTGTTCAGCAGCAGGAAAACATTGCTTCAGGTTGCCAAGACTTGACCCCTGGAAAGCCAGGCTTGAAAAGCAAATTTAATTTCCTGCCTTTGCTGGAAACATCTTTCTGGCAGAAATGGCACTGGGTCTCAGTCTAAGCCAGCTCAGTCTCCTGGAGTTAGTCCTTACCTCTTCCCCAGCCTTGGCAGCAGAGCTGGTGGGAGCTTGTAGTTACCTCCTTTTCCGTGGATCATCTTCCAGTGGCCTTTTGTGCTCAGGGAGCAAAAAGCAGCTTGTGAGAAGTGACTGGGGGAGGGGGGTGTTTGACTCACAAATGCCATAGCCTGACCATAGCCTCATGACAGGAATGGAGCTGATGGAGCAGGAATGGAGCTGATGGTGTGTGCTGCCTGCAAGGTGCCTTGGACAGCCATCAGCTGGCAGAGGGGAGGGGATGGTGAGGCAGCCAGCTCCTGTCCACTCCTGCAGCCACAGCCATCCACAGCAGGTCTGCCAGGAGTGGGTTCCTCTCTGGAGCCCTGCCACGTGCAAACACTGCTTTCTCAGTCTCAGCCTTTAGAAGCACTTGAGTTTTTTGGGGCATCCTCACGCCTTAAGGACCCTGATGTAAAGAGGTCAGTAAGCAGCTCTCATCTCCACTCTCCCCACTGTTTGTTTCAGAAGCCAATGCGGCCGAGGAGGCAGACACTCACGTGGCTGTAGTGATCAGACCAGGCAACGCAGGACTGACGGACGATGAGAAATCCTATTACAGCCTCATCTCGTCTTTCACCGAACTTTTCCTGCCTTCTTCCACCTAGGGAAAGCGGTGCACGCACAAAAGACTGTGCTTCACCTAATTGTCCTTGTGAAATGTTAGGTAATTTTGTCCATAATCAGAATTTCAAACCAATCCACATTATGTCTTGGGCCTATTGCAGGCAGGTATGGATGGAGAGTGTGGTATGGAGTCCCTTGTGCAGTAGGACAGAGGCATGCTGCCAGCTGGAGCTGGGAACAGGGCAAGGAGCCACACTGTGAGCCCTGCTGTTCCTCCCCTTTCCCAGCTAGCAGTTAACCAAGGGAGTGCATCCTTCAGACTCATCCCCTGAAATCTGGTGCTGAGTTGCCCCACCATGAACTCCGTCATTTTTAGAAGCAGTCTGCAAACAAGGTTTATGTTCCCCTGTCCCAGAGGGAGCGCTGGGGACCACGGGGGGATATGTGAGCTTCTCACTGCAGATGGGATTGCTGGCTAAGTCAAAAACATTCACAGTTAGGATTCCCAAAGGAAAATGCCAATTGTGGGCTCTATAATACAGTAAGTTTGGGCTGCCACAGAAAAAGCCAGCCCTTGCTGCAGGCAAGCTCTTTAGACAAGGAACAATGTATATCTTGGCTGTGTCTGCAGCAGCTCTAGGTACGAAACAGTACAACTTGCATAGGAGCTCCACAGCAGGCCTAGCCAGAATGAAGCCGAGTATATATAAATACAGCTTTAAAAATTAAATTCTGGACACACTTCGCTGCTGCATCATGGTGCTGGGCTATGGGATACAACTGGCTGAACCACAAAGTCAGCTTGACAGCTTTTCTGAAGTATCTTAGCACTGACCCATGGAGCTCCTCCTCCAGCCAACATCACCCAGTCCCACGTTCATAGCACTGGTCAGCTGTGAGCAAACCTTGACAAATTGTTCCTGAGGGCACACATCCTGCTGCATTTGATGAGAATTAAACCCCTGACCTTTTAACTCTACCTAAATTGTGCCAATGTAGATCAGATGGTCATGGAGCTTTCCCTAATGTACTAAATAAAAACACATTGCTTTCATTGTGTTCACTCCATCACAGAATTTAGCCTTCCTGTCTTAGCACCAGTGATCACAGCACCTAAAAGGCAAATTTTATTATTTTATTTCTAAACCTGTGAACACTGTTCTGCTTTCACCTTCCCCAGTCCTTTCTTTAGGGCAGCAGCCTTGTCCTGCCAAGGAAGCTGTACTACCTCCCTGACCATTTTAGGATTTCAGTTGTGGCTTAGTGCAGGAGTGAGAGCCACAGGTAGGTTATACCTGGTAGTAGTGGAGGCAGAGGCAGTCTGAAGGCCCCCAGTTCCCCATTCCCTGCTGCTGGCACTTCACGCACAGGTGTCTTGCCCTCAGCCAGCCAGAATATAATATGTGCATGCTGCCTTCCTGAGCTCTGATCTATACCCCCAGCTATCCCTGTTGAGGGAGGCTGATGGGTAAAGAACAAGGAAGAGACAGGCGGGGAGGAAACCATGTTGTGCCAGCATGACCCTTCTAAAAATTTAATAGTAGCAGGTCAGGCTGTGGGGCAGCTGGTCCAGATGCCTTTCTGGGCTGTGCAGTGAGTGTGATCCTGCTCCTAGAAAAAGCCTGCTAATTAGTGCTGTTACAGTAAGTGTATATGCATGGCTGAACAGTCCCTGGCTTCCTTAAGTGATAATGTTAATCATTACACTGTAAATAAATAACTCACCTTTTGTTTCGCCTTTGCTATCAGAAAGCTCTGCTTGGGGTAGGGACAAAAATAAAGCTCACTTTCTCCATAAAAGCACTTTATTTAGTGGTCATGTTTCAGTGTATATCAGTTGTTTTTTAGTTGTCCTGAAATGTGCTGTTAGAAATACTCCAAGAAATGTACAGAGTTATCACTAAAAACCTGAAGTTCAGTTTGGATTGCATATAGGAAAAGGAGCAAAAGGAAAAAAAAATAACCATGTCATCTTTTTTTTTCCTTTGATAAAATTACAAAATCTAAAATAATAAAGTGAAAGTATTAATTAATTAGGGACAAAAAGTCACAGTGGACTATTTACAGTAAAACACCCTTACAACAAATTGCTATTTTGTGCTCCATATGGATTGAGTGTGTGCCAGTGCAAGAGGATCCCCACCTGCACATTCTCCAGACTGTCCTCTCCTGTCCTTGCCCAGTAGGAGTTCCCTGGATGAGCCTCTTGGGAGCTGGCACCTCACAGTGCTCTGTCCTTGGCCACTCTCAGCACATCCTTCCAGGAAAGCTTTCTGCTGATGACACTGCTACAAGGAGGAAGCCTTCAGCAATCCACAACAACCCTCTGCTTGCCAAAAATGCTCTGGATTTGTAACAGCTGCCTGAGAACGAGTTTTGGTGCACAGAAAATAAAGGGCTGGCTGAAAGCTTTCTACTTATATACAGTTTGTCTCAACTGTTTCTCCTCTCAGAGAGGCCTGTGACCTTTGCAGAAGACTGATTGCCCTTTTACCTTTTCCCTCTCTGTCAGAAATGCCACAGAGCAGTTCTAGTTCCCCTTCAAGTGCCTTTTCCTACCATTTTAATTTCTGCTTGTTTTCCTGCAGCTCAGACGAGATGCAAATGTAAGCTAGCCTGATTTGTGGAGGAAAATACAAGCCATATTCATGGGAGGCAACTCCTATCACTCCTCTGCCCAGCCAATACAGCAGCCTTCCCAAAATCAGTTTTTCAAATGGGTTTTGAGCTCCTGCTTCTCTGGAAACAGACTTTCTATTTGAAAACCTCCCTTTAGGGAGGGAGAAGCACTTCTGGTTCTGCTGTTCCCTTCTCGAACCTCCAGCCCTCAGGCAGATCACCCAGCCCCTGGGGCAGAACTCCCTCTTGGCACACTGGAAGCCCATTTAAACCTGAGGCACACTCCACTCAGGACAACTGGCCACACTGAGGGGCCCAGGGCCCAGGCCAGCATGTCTGAAGTTTGGCTTGCACAAGGAGCAAAACCAAACCCTGTGCCCAGAACCACTGGTACTGTTCCCATGGTAGACGAGCCTGGTGTCTCTCAACACAATGTTTTCCCCCTCAGTGAACATAAAAAAAAAATTAAATAAAGCTTTTGAAACACTACACACGATGTGTGGTGGAAGCACTACAAACCTGGCAAGAGCAGCCTTTCTGGGTCATCTTCAGAGCACACAGACATTCTCATCTTAATTCAGCACCTCACTCCCACCAGTCCCAACCAGCACAGCATCCCCCTGTATCAGCCCCTCTGGCCTGGAGATGATCTGCCCGGCTCCAAGGCAGCATCAGCCAAGTCTCACTTCCTGATTACAGCACAGTTCCTTCCAAACCCGGATTTACCATCGGCTGCTTTCCAGGCTGGAAGAAATGCCTGTCTGCTTGCCATAACGGCCAGTCCATTGGGGTCTTCCATGTCTGATTCCAGGTTCTGAAGAAACAGCTGCTCTTGCTCAGCCTACCAAGTTCCCCCAGTTGGCAGCAAAGAACACAACCCCAGAAACACACCAAAGATGCAGTCTGGTGCCTCGGGAACCAGTGACTCCTGAAGACTCTTGGTGCCCGAAGAAATGTGCTTCCTTCACCTCCTCCTCTGCAGGGTGGGCTGAGCAGGACCTGTCTCAGAGGGGCATCGCAAGGACAGGCTGCTGGATGTCTTGAACAACAGGAGCGTGACAGAGCCACTCCGAAAGAGTCACTGGTGGCACAAACTAAGCAGCTTGTGCTCTCTTGTGCTGCCGCTGAGATGGATCCACTCCTCTTCTGGCAGACATCTTTGTTTGTTTGGCTCTTAGTGAGACAGCCACCCTCAGAGCCCTTTGGCAATACCATCATGATTGCACATGAAAACAAACTCATAAAAAAAGTGTAAATGAGGTCATGTTTCACCCATGAGACCACACCTGCCCCCCTCCCCCCCGACCAGAGGACAGGCTACACCTGATCTGTCTGGTACTCAGAGGCTTCTGATAAACTTTCTGAAAAGCTCAGGAAGTTTTCCTGGTACTCAGAACAAATGATCTCAAATCTGTAATGCCTGAACTCCACTGCAAAGGTGCCAAAGTAGCACAGGAAGCACATTACCAGGCCCCACTGGATCCTGGAAGCATGCATGTGAATGCCCTGGGCCATAAGGATGAAATCTGGAAGAGGAAAGTCAAGGAGAACAAGTGGGAGCAGAGACACAAACCAGTTTTGAAAGGCAGCAGGGAAGAAAATCTGAACAAAGTCACCTGGATAAGTCAACCCATCCGGCCATCATGAGGAGAGTGTGAACGTGATGCCAGAGATGAAAGGGATGTCAGGCGTCCAGTGATGCCCATGGAGCACAGCAGCCCTTCTATATGGACCAGGGCTTCCTGATCCCAGATCAGGGTGATAAACATTTACAGAGGGAAACGGGTACAGAGAAGTCAGTGATTTGCTTGAGCAGCCAGCTAGCCAGGGACAGAGCCAGCAAATGGGGATCTGGCTGTGGGCCCCTACCTGCCAGGAGCTTCCTAGTGGGAAGTCGATCAGATCACTGCACTGCAGGCAATGGGAACCTTTCAAATCTACACTGTGAAACCTTTCCTTCCATTTAGATCTCCTGCAAAATTGTCCCTTTCTGTGAACTCTGGAAACATCGCTCTACACAGTATGGCACTGAAGTAGGTTTGTGCCATGAAGACAAACTGAGTAGCATTCCTAAATGCTTTGAGATCCTAGGTCAGGTGTGAGAAGAGCTGCTACAGAACACACATGATACCTGGCTTTGCAGGGAGCAAGACAAAAGGATACAGAGCACCACGCAGAGGGTGATGCTGGCTGAGAGAGCCACTCGTGGAATCCCAGCTTTCCGCCCCTCATTCTTCAGGTTGATCTTGAGGGTAAGGGCAGACTGGATCCAGCACGCCAATGTCCCGAAGCCAAAGGTCAGCGATGTGCCCACGTTGTGGATCTCCTCATCATTGGAAAGCTAGGAACAAACGAAACTGTGATTGCCTGGACACAACAGGAATTATCTGAGAGCTAACTGGATTGCTGCAGAGGTGGGGTAGGAGAGAGTGGGTATCACTGGGGTGAGAGACAGAGATGCTGTTTCATTTCTTTTGGCAGAGGTGTGAGATGTAACATAACCAAGGTGAGTTGACAGCTGTCACAGCCAAGCAGATCTTCTGCCCAAAACACAAGAGCACCATGGAAAATGCAGTTGCTTGAGGACTGTCTCCACAGTCAAGACAAGACTCACGAATGCAGAGCTCAGAAATAAATCCTTCCTTTGGGCTCGAAGTGATGGCCAGGGCAGGCAAGGACAACCCACTGGCTCTTGTACAGCTCCCTGCAATGCATGCAAATTGTGCACCTTCAGTGCCAGCTGCAGGGAGCAGTGCTGCCAGCAGAGTGGGCAGCCAGAGCCCTGACACCCCCTTGAGCTAGCAAAAGCCAAAACACAAATACATGCTCCTGGTTTGGCAAGTTTCTCCCGGCAAATTTCCTCTTCTGCCCATCCTCGACCGTTGGGGTCTGAGGCAACATGACCCCAAGCTTTCTGGAGTGCCAGTGCTTCCCTGTTCCTTGGGCTGTCCTGTCTCAGAGGGCTCAGTGACTGTGCAACACTGCAAGGCAAAACAACAGCCAGGTTCAACTAGCAAGAATCTGCAAAGAGATCCCTTGAGGCTACAAATCCAATCAAAAAATCTAGCATGGACTTAAGCCAAACAATTTCCGTTTTCCCTCTGCCTCTGAGGCTTTTCTAGAAGAGAAACTACCAGTCTGTAACTTCTCCCTGCAACCTTGATTCCTGTTTGATGATTTAACAAATCCCCATCAAATAAGACACAATCTACAAGACAACAATCTAGTTTCTGTGCCTCCACTGATACCTCCCCTCCTCTCTACCCTGAAGTTTTTTCAAGAATAGGTCCAAATTCAGGTGAAAATGGGATTGAGCTGCCTTTCCCAACACAGCCAGCACTGCAAGGGACTTGCAGGTATAATTGTCTCTCTAAAACACCCAATGTATAATTTCCCAGAAATATGACTGAATGCCACATATTCAGCTGAGGAGTCAGGCAGGGAGAGGCATGGACTAAAGTCTCATTACCACATGTTTTCATGTTAGACAAAAGATCTAAGAAAGGATACAGGTAACTAACAATGAATGGATAATTAGAATCAGATATCAGAGAATAATCAGAATTTATTGAATCAGCCAGGCATGATTCAAAGCATCTACTGTTAAATTACAGTTATTTGCTCTGAAGAATGGAAAAAGGAAGGAGTAGGTTGAAACTGGTTCTTCCTGCCTGTCCTGTACTAGAAATACTCTTCTCAGAGGTAGACAAAGCTGTTACAAAGGTTTCATAGTTCCTAGCAGGAAAGCTCCTGTGAAAAAACAAGACTCTGGATTTCAGGCTTGTGCTGTGGAGTTAGTAAAACCAGGTCCATAAAAGTCAAATTATCTCACACCTCATTCAAATAGAAAAAAAGAGAAAAGTCAACTGTAAAGGACACCAGTTTCCCTCAATAATTGTACAATCCAAAGAGGTCCTCACACTGCACAAAAAAAGTTCCACTTCTCTATTGGGTCCCTGTCATGCAAAGCCAGGGGAGCAGCCAGCCCGCACTGACCTTTCTCAGTTCCTGCCATTTTTGGGGGTCATTACTTGCACCCCAGTGAGAGGCAGAGCCTCAGAGTCAAACCCAAGTGCCACTGGCTCTAATGTCTTGATTTTCCCTGCAGCCCCGACAGACACACTCCTGATCACAGGGGACACCAGTCCCTACAGATGTGGCAGATGTTTGTTCCTGTAATGTTGCAGGACAGAGGGAGAATGGGAGGGCCGCCACCCAGACACCCCTCACATCCTGGCACTCCTCTGCTGTGTCCCTCTCCTGGCAGGTCTGAGGATCAGCAGGAGGTGGATTTAAAGCAACATATGTTTTCAAAGAAGGACACAAAGGGGCTGTCTGCTAAATCTGAATAGGCATTTGTGCATCTGTTTGCACAGATGTGTCCACAAACTTCCCACTCAACCCTTTGTGCCAGCTCCCAGGGATCAAGAGATTCAGGAGGTTCCTGCTGTGGCTCTCAGCAGGTCAGGTCTAAGCATGCAGGTGCAAATCCTGCTGGCAACACGTGAAAATTGATTGTGGCCCTTCATCTTGGCACACAAGTGGTCGATAGAGGTGGCAGAGCAGGTACAGGGAGGGCCAGGGCACATGCTTTTCCTGGGCTCGCATCACAGGTTGTTCAAAGACCCAAGCAGATCCACTAGAAAAGCAGGGAACTCACATCACAGACAGAGCAGTCCAAGCCTGCAGGGCAGTACCTGAAAGTTGCCGAGTAGGGTCATCCCAAAAGAGGCCAAGCACAGTGCCACCAAGCCGCTGATGTTCAGCCAAGGGGTGAGCACCTTTGGCTTCAGCTGGATGAAGCGCAGGACAGCCACAACAAGCGCTGGGAAGGAAACACAACGCAAGGGGCATCAGTAGGTAGAACCTGCTGCAGCAAACACCTGCCTGGGGACTCGCAGCCCCCTCCTCCTCCTCCTCTTTCTACCTGTGGGCCAGCAAGCTTTGTGTGTCTGCATGGCCCCCTCCCACTTAATCAGGGACAAGACTAAGCACAGGAAGCATTTCTCTTGTAATCCAGCGGCACCAAGCTCCAGGCTTGCTTTTCTCATTGTGCTTGTCTGCAAATTTTCTGGGGGAAAGAACAGCTTCCTGCTTTCCTCTGAAGCTTCCACATACACACCATGCATTCACTTAGTGACACCTGGGTTTGCATTGCTTCACTCCACTCATGAGTCCTGAGCTCTCCTGGAGGAGGTACGTCAAACCCAACTTGTATTAAAAAGCCTATGTATGGCACATACATATTTCTGCAGGGTTTGCCATAATGCCCACTGCCTCTTCTCCTCCTCTGGATCAAGCACTGATACTACAAACATAAGCCAAAATACTGCACAGATTTTCCATGAAGAATGGAACAACAGTCCTTCCAAGCTTACAATTCCCCCAAGCACCACGGTATACGATACATGATAGATATGACACATCATATGATATGGCATAACCCCAGAAAATACTCAAATCATGTATCCTTGTCCTCCTTAGCAAATGCTGCATGGAACAACACAGAAAGTCAGGCAATCAGTTGGCCTTCAGATGAGATTCAAACCAGACCACTAAAAATCAATTTAGTTGAACAGGGAAATTTGCTTGCTGTCAAACACCTTCTTATGCTCATGCTCAAATTGATGAGCATGAGCTGCATGCAGCTCATATTGTTGTAAATAGTTTGCCTTAGCAAATTAGATCCGCATTTTCCACAAAACCCCTGGTATAATATCAAAAACATGGTTTAGGAAAATAAGGGCACTGTAAGTGAAAAATACCCACTTTTACCCAAAACTGCAAAAGATATTTGAATTTACTCTCTCAGTGTTGCTCTAGTGAATCAATCCACTCCAAATCCTTGAAAACAAGAGAACTCTGTTCCTCATCAAAAAAGGAGTTCTATTTTTCATCCCCAGGTGATTGTTTGGGACAGCTGCCTGTGACTACTCAAGCTCACGTACAGGAACTATTTAACTTCTGTTTCTACAATACAGACTCCTGAAATTATGTGATCTTTATCTAAAACCTGATGGGAATGACAAAAGGGAATTGCTTTAGCATTCCGGGCAAAACAATGGTATTTTCTCAGTAATTTCTACATTTCTAGCACGTTTCTGTAGTTTTCCTCTCCTTTAGCTTTGACATAACTAAGGTGGTCAGAAATACAAGCTAAAAGCAGCTCTCAGAACTACACGAGCACAGCAGAGGAAAATTTTACTTTATCCACAAAGCAGAGATTAGAACAGAAGAGACTATTTCTGTTGCAAGGGGCCTACAACAATCATCAAATTCAGCTGTCTGACCAATTCAGAGCTGACCAAAGGTAAAAGCATGTTATTAAGGGCATTGTCCAGATGCTTCCCAAACAGTGACAGGCTTGGGGCATCAACTGTCTCACTAGGAATCCTATTCCAGTGTTTGACCATTCTCTCGGTAAAGAAATGCTTCCTAATATTCAGTCTCAACTCCTCCTGGAGCAGCTTTGAACCATTCCCACATGTCTTGTCACTGGATCCCAGGTAGAAGAGTCCACACTTTCCTCTCCACATCCTCTCCCCATGTATATTTGAGTCCAGTGTTACTCTGTTCCAGGTGCAGGATACAGCATTTAGACCTGTTAAATTTCACCCCATTAATCACTGCCCAGTGTTCCAGCTACCTAGATCCCTCTGGAAGGCACCTGGTTCCTCAGAAGAGTAAACAGCCCCTCTCACTTCAGGATCACCAGCAAACGTGGTAATGGTGCCTCCAAGTCACTCACCCAGATGGTTGATAAGAACATGGAACAGGACTGGCCCTAGGAGTGAGTCCCGAGGGACACCACTGGGGGCTGCCTGCCAGCCAAATGTAGCTCTCTACAACCCTGGGAGTCCTGCCCTTCCGCCAGTTCTTCCCCCAGAGCACTGTGAACCTGCTGATCGCACAGGCAGACAACTTCTCCAGAAGGTTGCTGCGAGGGACAGTGTCAAAAGTCTCACTAAAATCCAGAAACACTACAGCCAACTCCTTCCCTTCACCTACCAGGTGTGTGGCCTTGTGATGGAAGGATACTGAATTTGTTCAACAGGACATTCCCTTCATGCTGACTCTGCCTGGTGATTGCATTGTTCTTTAAATGTGTCCACATCATCTTGTCCATAATTTTTCCAGGAACTGAGGTTAGACCAACAGGTCTGTAGTTCTCTGGGTGTTCATTCATGCCCTTCTTGTAGACTGGAATAACGCTGGCTGGCTTCCAATCAGCACAGCCCTCCTCAGAATCCCAAGACATTTGACAGATGGTAGAGAGAGGTCCTGCCCTCTACCACCTCCTTCTGTACTCTGGGATGAACCCCATCAGGACCAAGGGACTTGTGAGCATTCAGCTGATACAACTGGTCCCTGACAATTCCAGTGCCCACAAATGGAAAGTCTCTGCTCCCATGCTTGTGGTCCTTCATCTCAGAGGATTGGGCAGCCCAAGGTCTATCAGCATTTTATTAAAGACTGAGGCAGAAAAAGCACTGAATGCCTCCGCTTCTTCTTCATCCCTATTAGCCAGGTTACAGCCTTTAACAAGTATCTATCTGTGCAGCATTTTCTTTAGGCCTCCTTTTGCCATTGACATTCTTCAAAACACTCTTCTTGCTGTCTGAAACAACTCTGGCCAGTTTCAAATCAAATTGAGCTTTGGCCTTTTCTGTCTTCTCCCTGCATACACAGCCCACAGCTCTGCAATCTTCCTGCAAAGCCTGACCTCTCTTCCACAGACCATATAATGGCTTTTTCCTCTTAAGCCAAGCTGGTCTTCTGCCCCACTCTTTGAGCACAATCCCACACAGTAGGATCACCTGCTCCTGTGCTTCTAAAGGTGGTTCTTAAAGACTGACCAGCATTCATGGATACTTAAGCCCTCAAAAGCAGATTCCCAAGGTACTCTGCTAAGTACCTCCTCGAAGAGCTTAAAGTTTGTTTTCCTGAAATTTAGGGGATCAATTCTGCTTCAATCCCTAAATTCCTTTTTTTTGTCATTACAGCCAAAGTTCTAAACTCAACCATTTCATGATCACCAAGGCCAAGACAGTCACCTATCATCACACCTCCCACGACACATTTGCAGTCTGGAGGTTGTATTTCCCCTATTAGATTTCTTTCTTTGCAATGGGAAGAAGCAGCAATGAAAGTGTACAGTTCAAATGATTTCACTTGATCACATTGAAGAAGAATAAGTACAGGATATTACTTATGTTCCAGTGACTCTTAAAACAAACAGAGAGAAAGAGAAAGAAACTCCAGTTGTGGTTCCTACCTAGAAATGCTGCCATGTTCATGACTTGACTAAACACACAGCTTGCAGGAGGTGCATCACCTGCAATACTTGAAAATACAAAGTGTATCATTGTAACTCTAGGATGGCAAAGATACATAAATAGCAACCATTAATCAGAGCACTACTTGGAAGAAAATAATTCATTTACCTTATATAAGGCGGTCTTTTGGGACCAGGTTTCCTAAGAGACACAGGCACAGGAAAAAAGATTCAAGGATTTCTTTCCCATTTTGCTTTCATTGTCTTATTATTTTAAAGAAACAAGTGATTGAATACAAAGCCCACAGGCAGCTCTTACCTATCTGGTACACTCAGTGGCAGAATTTTGTTATCTTCCACTGCTATAAAGTACCTGTCAAAAAAAAGGAAAAAAAAGGAAATAGTGTAAAACTTCATCCTAGCTTCCATTCCAAATACCACTCAAACAACACAGTAAGAGTCTCAAACCCCACTGGCAGGATCTGCTGGAGGAGCCTGTGTTTCTCTCTGCTCAAGCAGGCAGTTTTGCTCATTTCTCAGCCTATGTGCCTTCCTTTGTGTTGCATCTGGTTTGCATGATTGAGCAGACAAACAGGGTCACTGAACTGAGCTGCCTTAAAAATAATCAGCTAGGGGAATGTTTTCCTTTTTAGTTGGAATCATTTTGATTCATCAGGTTTACTATGGTACTCCATCTACAAATGCTTTTTTAATAGAGAGGGGATGGGACAAGAAAAACAACAAGCAACAGAGGTCAGACAAAAGGCTTAAGCTGCCCCTGCTGCTGAAAAGCATCCATAGACCATGGGCAAAGCCACATCCTACAACATAACTGCTTCTCAGCCTGAGCATAGCTGCTGATCACACATTTATCCCTCCCAAATTCATGCTGCAGTCATCTGCCCAGCTCAGGGAAGTGCATGTCTTGTGTGCATTTTGGTAGGAAGCATTAGGGAGAAAGTGAGGAGTCAGCATTAAGCTGCTGGCAGGTTTTCAGTGCTGGATGCTGCAGATTTTGAGTTTCCACCCCAAAGCAGGGCCTAAGTGTTTCTCCAAGAGCTTTGCTGAGTCATTCAAAGAAAATGTGATTAAAGGAAATTTTTACATTTTTATCTTTCTCTTTTCAGGCAGCTCCCAGTAACACGTACCAGGAAGAAAGCAAGGTCAGCAACTTGGCCTGGGGAGTACAGAAACTCAGGGATAAAAATGTGATCCTCCAAGCCATGAACTGGTACAGACTGGCCCAGACTGGTGGCCCCTGTCCCTATCATGTGCCTTCCCAGCCCCACAGTAGCTCAAGGGCAGAGCATCCCCAAAAGACTCTCCTTAATGCGAAGCAACCCCCCAAATAACCAGTAGGAGATAACTTACACTATCCATAATCCAGCTGATGTAAACAGGGTAAAGACAAGAGGTAAAAACATCCACACGCTGCATTTCTTCCCATCCATACCTGCTAGAAACAAAGAACAAAGTAAAAACAGAGGGCAGAGGCACCCACCCTCCTTGGCCCCCCTCTTCTGAGAGCAAGAAGGGCATCCCCACTACAGGTGCCAAGGCACTGAGCTCCTCATGGCCACGGGAAACCTTTCCTGCTGTCACTGGCACAAGGGGTTAAGCTGCTGCACACAGGCAGCATCCTCCACACAGTTTGCAACAACCGAGGCACTGGAGCCTCGGAGCGGGAGACTCTTCAGCCACACCTACAGAATTTGAGTGGTTTTCAAAGTACTTCGCTGAAGGGTTTTGTGCAAGGTGACCACAAGACCTGCAGCTCTGATTCCCAACTACTTCCCGCAGGCACAAGGCAAGGCAGCCTCCTACCCAGGGATCATTACCAATTCCACACACGCTGCCTCAGCAAAGCCTGCAGCATGGAGAGAGAGGGATGCCCCTGCTGTCACAATCTCCACAAAGCACATGGCCAGCTCCCACCCTGGCCACAGAAAGCAGATAAAAATAGCGTCTGGTCACACCTAGAGTGGAGCCAAGCTCCGGTGCCAGCACCCAGCATGCTATCAGGAGTCAGGATGAGGCGCTGCAAACGGGATCAGCTCTTGACATGCAGGCAGCGTGAAATCCTGCACGTGGCGTAAGGGTGCTGTGGACACCACCTCCAGAGGAAGCATTGGTCCTGCAGGCAAGATCAAGCTGGACGAGCATCTGGAATGCCAGGGCTGTTCCTGTAATATGTGCAATTCAGAAACGCTGCGGTGCTGCATGAGAGTCCCATGTCTCCATGTGAGTCCTTTGATAATGGATCAAGTATTTTCTCATGCTCTGTCCTCTTCCATAAATGTTCCTCCAGACACCAGAACAGCCAAGAGACACAAAGAGAAGGGAATAACACGAGGCTCACAGTTCCAGCACCTGCTTTACTTTCCCCAGGGCAGCAGCACCTGTGCCCCTGCACTCTGCCCCCCTCCCCACTGCAGGGCAGGCATTCCCTGGGGCCACCAGCACTCATATAGCACAGTGAGGCATCCTGGAGTGCCTGGACAGCGTGGAGATGATGGCCTCTCACTAGAGCCTGCTTGCGTTTGCAGGTCAATTACCTCATCAATTACCTCATGCAGGTCCTTAGAGCCATGACCCTTCCCTTTTCCACAGACAAGAAAATACCCACACTGTCATCCTTCTCCTCTCAGCTCCCCTGGCCTTCCTACACCTGCAGCACAGAGCCATGGTTTGCTCCTCGCTGTGAAGACCCAGAAGAGAGTCAGCATCCTCACCAGCCCCCGAGCTCACTGCTCCCCTAAGGCACCCCGAGCTGCAAAGGACACGCTGGTTGGACTGCCTGGGGCCCCAGACACCAGCTCCTGCCCTGCCTCACTGTGACAGAGGCTGAAGGGCTTGAGTGAGGATCTCCACACCCTGTAGAAGACATGGCACTCTCACTCTTTCTCTACAGGTCAGCTATCTTGTTTCCCCTGCAAATGGCCTAGCAGGGGCACAAAAGAACACCCTGGCAGTGCTCAGAGTCACACCACACTTGCACAAAACCATGAGGCCATGATTTGGTGCTGTTTCTACAGACAGCCTAGAGTAAGAGAGAAAAGCAATCTTAAAAGACAAAAAAGCAATCAGATAAAGTGTCTTCCCTGACCTGGTAGCAGAGAGAACTGCAGACAAGGAGCATGAAATGACGCAAGTATTAAGTATGCTGATTTAAAAGGCAGGCAGCTCCAGTGTGCATACAGATCTTTAGCATGGCGTAACAGATCAGAAGAAATTATCAATGAGGGGGACTAGATTTGCCATCTCACTTCTATTCCTCTCCTCCTGCACAACAGACGCAGTGTTTTACAGCTCCGTTCCCCACACAGCTCCTGCTGTCTTGCTTGCAGCTATTCCATGAAGTGCTGCCCTTGCCTTTTCCTCGTCCTGCTCAGCAGCAATGCAGCAGCTTTCCTTAGCTGGTGTTGAATGGTGCTCTGGCGCTGGGAGACCCGTGACAGCAACACCAAGGACTGCTTCCAGGTGGCAGCTGCCCCACCTGCCACAGGACTGTGTCCCTGAGGGCCCCTGGCAGCACAGTGCCCAAGTGCCAGCGCCTCACGCAAGGGAGACATAACTGGGGCCCAACTCTCCCCTCCTGCCTCGGCTGAAGGGAGCAGGCAGGTAACACCACCTCCTGTTCCAGCCCCTCTCTGCTCTGCAAGGTAATTACTGCTGTGCTCGACTCTCCTCTTGTCTCTGATGGTGGCTGGGCTGAGCCAAGGGAACACAAATCTTTCAGGTCAGGGGATGGCACATCTTACTATTTACCCTTCACCTTTGGGAAGGTACAAAAGTTCCATTTACACAACAAAAGCAAACACCAGCCATAACACCTGTCCTCATTAATGGGTTGGTGCAGCTCCTCCACCTCTCAGCAGGGAAACAGCATCCTTCACAAGCTATTTCACCATTGTCTGTCGTGCGGAGAGGGAGGTAACAAGGGCTTTTCCCCCAGGCAGAGTAGTGAGGCAGCACACAGGGACAGGGACTCCACACCAGAACGAAGCAGGGAAATGTGAAAATATTGTCCAGATAACCTTTGCTCTGTGCTGAGCTCTAAAACGGAGTGAGGCCAGGACTAGTGCCCAACATCCCCAGAGCCAGAGCAACATGGCTACAGACTCACCTCCCTGGAAAACAGCCCTCTGTTCAATATTCACTGTGCCACACTGAGTCCCCTTCCATCAGCCACTAACAGAAAATGACATCTGAAATCATTGCATATTAAATGAATGATCAGTGCAGAGCACAGTGTCCTGATGGGAAGCCGGCTCCATAGTTCAGAGACTCTAATTTCAGCCAGCTAAAAAGCAGGAAGCCACCTGCATCTGATGGATGAAACACCAAAAGTAGGAAAGAAGGGTCCCTTTTCCCCATGTCCCCAAAGAGCAACACCTTTTAATGCTGGCCATTGGCACTGCCCACACATGCCTGGATATGTTTCAGTATCCTCACATGGGCAGAAGATGGTTTAAAAACAGGGCTCAGCTCCTGCACATTTCTCATTTATTCCCTGCTGTGTTATTTGGGTGCCAGGAACAAAATTACATGTAATCCCAACTTCTTCCATAGGAGAAACCCTAAGCACATGCCAAACCTGCCTAGCTTTGCACTAGTGCTTGGCAGACATCATTCTCAGCAGCTGCCTTTGGGTTAGCCTTGTCCTCTTCAAGGATGTCCTCAGTGTTCATATCTTCAAGCTGGGAGACCTCTGTGCACACTAAAACTAGCGCCTCTAAAAGCAGACAGGAACAAGAGAACAAGGAACCCAAACACCAGCCTCTCCTCCAGCACCACACCAGTTTAGCCAAAGCAAAATGCCAAGAGTTATAGGAGAAATTACCAAAATTCTTTATGGGAAATGTAGAAACAAATTCTTTGACAGATAATTGCTCCGCAGTGATGACATAAAACCAACCTCCCTCTCCACAGCTCTGTTCCGCACTGCCGCCGTGACCAGCGGTGCCAAATCTGAGCAGTCAGCTCCAGCTGGCAACAACAGCAATCTCTGCCAGCCCCTGTTCTCCCAAACAAACACACTGCATCCAAGAGGTAGTTGGTAACTTCCCATACCCATTTGCTTTCCATTTTTAAGGCTTGCACAGGAAGGCCTTCAGCAACAGAAAGCCCTCATAGTGCAATGGATTCACAAAGCCAACAGAAACGTTTTCAGCATCACAGCTGACCCAGCCCACCTTCTCAAAAGCTCATATGTGGTTGTCCAGTCCTTCTTGACACACACACTCACACCAGCACTGCAAAACCCCTGCTGAGGTGTGTTCCTGCTGCCAGCTAATATGAGTCAGGGTGCAGAACTGAAAAAAGTTTCACATTAGCACTGCCCCAGTCTGTGTCTTGAGAGTTTCTGTCAATGTAAGCTTACTCATCTCCAGTTCCATTTTTATGTCTAAATCTGCTTAGACTGTCAGCTGCTTGCTCTGCTTTTTTTACCATTGCCCTTCTATACACCCTCAACCAATTAAGCTTCCGTTCCTCTAATGTACACATTTCAATTACAGCAGGCAGCTCACCAAACATATACTGCTGCTTGCTCAAGGTTCATTTAATATGAACATCTTAATTTCATCTGCCAAGCAAAGTTACAGGCTCCTCCTGAAGTTGCTTTCACCAGAAAACATGAATGTAAGGAAGGACAAAATTACCACATTAACAGAGCCATACATCTTTTTTAAGACTAAAGCATGCAGATGCATTTTAAATGCATAATAAGCCAGAGCAACACTCCTGCATTTCACAGCACTAGGCCATTGGGTTATTTCAGAGAATAGGTACAAAACCAGGAGCACTGGGAGAAGAAGGATACTGTTAAAACATAGAGCAAGTCGTAAAGAATTGCTGCCAGTCAGCAACAATCAAAGGGGAACAAACACGTTCTGTCTTTTGGGGGAGCCCACTATAGCTCTCTGTTGCTTTTAAAAGCAAAAATAACCACAGTCACTTGATCCCTAATCACTGTAACCGAGTGGATACAAACCAGCACATTATATAACCTGCCACCCACAAGTCACAAATGCCAACATAACAAAGCAGGGCGTTTTCAGGTTTATCTCAAGGTTTCCAGTGTGAGTGCACAATGAGAGAGATAAGATGTGACAGAGACTTGTAAATACATAACAAAATGGTGGGGTAACAAGAAAAGAAGTGATCCCCTTTGTCAGCAGGGAATGACGTTCTACTTGCTTCAGGTACCCACCTACCATTTCACGGATGTGCAGAAATGCCATTTTCATTTTATTTATGCAAGAGGAATGGGAAAAGGTAAAGACATCTCTGGGCTGTGCATGGAGAAGCAGGAGATGCTTCAGTAATCCTGCAACAATGCTGAGAGGCAATGTTTTCATCCATAGCAACATCAGTACATGTTTCTTGTCTCATTTCACACACTGTGACTGCTAATGAAATGCTCTGGCCAACACAAACCTATCAGAGATGGGCCAAGCGCTACAAAAGAAAGAAACCTTCTTTCTTTCAGTCGCCAAAAAACAGGGGCAGAACAGGATGTATTAATATCCACAGTGTCTGACCCAGAGATATTCCTGCAGCACTGCCGCATCCCAAGGCCAGTGCACCCCACTGTACTTTAAAAAGTGCCTTTGGTTTTCTGCTTCCTGCTGCCCCACAGCCTTCACCCTCAGTCACATATGAGTGTAAGTACTTACAGGCCATTTAGCAACCAGTGCTGAGCTGCTGTGTTACAGCCAGAGACGCCGACTGTCAACTCTTGTGGGCTGAGTCTGCCTGTCTTGCATGTGGCGCTGTATGAACCAGGCACGCCCCGCTTCCAGACCACGCTCCTGGGTGTTGGAAAAGAAAAATCAGTATGATTCGCCACCACAGGACCAAAGAGGTGTTATGCAGGCTTTTACCCATGGACTGTGCCAGATCGCACTGATTTCCATGAGGCCCCTCTCAGATCATGAGCAGGGCTTGGGCAGTGGTGGCCCTCAGCCTGCAAATAGCCAAAGGAGAGAGGGAAGGCAGCTTCCAGCTCAGACAGAAGGAGCTGGGGCAGAAGGCAGTGGAACCAGGCAGGAGCAGCCAGGGTGAGCTGAGGACAACTGCATGTTGCAGGTGCTGTGTGCTTCTTTGCCCCAGGGATCCCATTCTGCTCGGGAGCACTCACTGCAAGATTCAGCCATCCCAGCTCCTCCTGACCTCAGGGGCTGCACAAGCCAGGTGACAACCAGCTCCCAGTGAGTCCTCCCAGGGTGTGCTGGACTGCCCACCTCCCAGGGCAGATGCCTTACCACCTCTCCAAGTGCAGATGTTGAAGAATACTGTTGCATTACACAAGCAAACGCGTTAAATACACGTAGTAGCTCGGGGAGCAGCTGCAGTGGAGCTGCAGCTTGTGGTGGTGGCTGGAGCAGCAGGCAAGAGGCCGTGACTTGGCACCTATCCTTGGCCTAGCAAAGGGCACAGAGACCTGTGGCACTGGGCAAGGGTGCCTCTCTATAGCAGAGACTCCATAGAACCCAAATAAACATCAAGAAGGCCCCAGACTAAACATCACAATTGGAACGGGTGCACAGACTGTGAGGACATAAAAGCCTGGGGATTCCTTAGTTCAGAGTCTCTTCTACCCAAGGCACCAGTTCAAGCTGTTATGGTGTTACTGCACCATGATTAAATTACCTAAAGGGTCCAGACTTATGGGACTCTGCTATGGGAACGCTGGGGTCCAGCCAGTGAGGGAAACCTGTCTGACTGTGTGAGTGTGGGGTGTGTGAGGAGCCAAGCCCAGCACACATCAGCTTAATGGAACCACATGCTGCGAAAGGTCTTCGGTCCCAGCCTGGCGTAGTGGGAATGCGACTGCCAAAGCGGCTCCTGGGTGGTCAGGCAGGAAAGTTTCCTTAACAGAGAGGTGCTCAAGACTGGAGCCACTTTCACCAGACTCCTGAGATGCAAGGGAAATCTCTAGCAGAGTCTCAACACAGACCAAACTATAGTCTCACACCATCACCACAACCACATGGGCCTATCTTCCCCTTGAGAATCCTTTGGTTTGGGATGCTTGTGAGAAAGCCAACCCCCAAAGTAAAGAGTTGCTGGAAAATGAGGAGGGCTATTNAAAAAAAAGAAAAAAAAAGACAGCAAAGCTCTCCCTGCTTCAGCTGTGCTGTGAGGAAAGAGTCTCTGAAACCACCTCCTTGCTCTGCAGGCAATACAGAAATGCAGGCTGATATTATGGCAAAGCCCAGGAAGTCAGAGGCACTGTGCAGACTGGCTGTCCAGTGATTGTCCTCCACCTCAACCACCCCAATCTGATGACCACAAGCTAATGAAGCAGACTGAGTGTTTCTCCTCCCCTAAAATACAGAAATCTAGACAGGGTATTGATAAATTGATAGAGGTGTTTTATTCGCTCCTCATTTCCAAAAATCACAAATGCCTCCAAGCATTTCCAACGTGCATGAGCAAGCAAAGCCAAGACACACATTACATCGGAAGGGGGAAGGAAGTCTGCCCAAAAGGTTTGTCCCATTATCAGGAAAACAATGTAAGTTTTGGGAGTGGCAAAGAACACTTAACAGGGAGGTGAAACCTCATGTGTTTACTTACAAATAGCTTCGAAGGTAAGGAAAAACAGACTGAGCCCAGGGGAACAGACTTGGCAGAACATTATTCCAGATCATATTGTCTCCTTCTCCCATAGTTATGGATGAGAGAGTACACGACCTGCAAGGCCAGAAAAATTCCAGGTTTCCCTGCCTTTTCTACCCTGCCACTGTTTTTTCCCCACCAAACACAAAACACACTCAAGCTACAGAGCTTCTCATGGAGTGTAAGCAGGGCTTCTCCCACCTGTCTACCCTGTCTTTCATCTCTCTTATCCCTTCCTCTCCTCTTCTGTTCACCTTTTGGAAACACAAGCTCCTTTATTCCCTGCACTTTGCAGCGCTGCACTTTTAGAGAGATGTACACTGTGCCCAGAGCAGCATTTCCCCTGACAAATGCAACTTGTCATGGGGAAAACACCCAAGGCCTGTGAGCTGTTAGGGACTGTGGCAGAGCATAATGCGCTTCCTCAGGACAGTTTTCCCTCACCAACCCCTTCAGCCTGAGGACTCTCTCCTCCCCCACAGAAAGAGGTTCTCTTCTTCACATATTAACCACCAAAGCCCCAGAGGGGCAGCAATGAGGTGATGTTCCGGAGGGTGAGCTACAAGGAATGGATGTGCAATACCCATGAGTTGGCTTCTGTTATTCCGCTAAAGAGGCCCTCTCTGGCACAGGGATTGTCTTTTGACTCTCTTGAGACCTGTGGAAATCATTTGTCCTGATTACCCTGGCAGGCAAAGTACGAGGTAAGCAATGATACACAGGCATTTCTGTGGCATTCACCATTCCTTGCCAGTGCTCCTTATTTGAAGGAATTAGTTACATTTGTTTACCAGTGTCCCAAGCTGCTGCAACCATAAACAGCTGTTTGTAGGGTGTGTGAGTGAGCTGCAGTAGGAAGGTGCCATACAGCACTTCCCTTCATGCAAACACAACAGACAGAAGGGAGCAGGGAACAGCTTCCAGCTGTTCAACAGGGGACAAGCCTGTGTGACCAGCCTCTACATTGCATCCAGAGGGATTAAAACTTTTTAAGTCTATTGAAATATTTTCAGAGACAGACTTTCCTGTAGGAGACCACATTAAACCACCTCTAAGAGTATTCAGCTGGGCCAAGACCATACTGGGGAGGCTTTCTCTGACAAAACCATGGCCATCCTCAGTGTCTTGGCCAGGCAAAATCCACTCTTGCAGTCCTATGGTGCCAAAACTGAAGGGACACTGGCTGTTCTGGTTCAGCCAGTCGCCACTATTAATCCCAGTGGTTCCTCATGGGAAGTGGGAAATAACACAGTAAGAGCAGAAGTTCTCTCCCTAAGCACCTGGACCTGCCCCAACTCAAGAAATTGCAGGGAGGATGCTGGACATTCTCCCCACCATTGCAGCAGATCTGCCCACATCCTCCAGGCTTTTGCTCCCTTCCCTTTGCTACCCACGGGAGAGGCAGCCCAGAGCTCTCCCCTGTAGGCAGGATCATCCAGTGGCAACCTCAGCATTAAAAATATGCCATAAACCCCATGCAAGGTAACCTACAGCCCTTTTAACAGTTGCTTTAATGGTTTCTGAAGCTTCATCAGTCTTTTCCTCTCCTGCCATTCACTCTGCTGCCCTTCTCTCTCCAACTGTTCCCAATGTGTTTTTCTTCCTTTTCATTCTCACCCTGCCCTCATCCCTGAACCTCAGGTGACCTCTTCTGCAACCTGCAGGGACCCAAGGCAAGGGGAGACCTTTGCAAGTCTTCTTGAGACAGCAAAACCCCACAATTATTCTTTTTTTAGACAACAGGGCCAGTGATTTGCTCGCTGAGAGATCCCACTGGAAATCAGTGACACAGAGGAGTGTGCACTCCGAGAGTCCTGGTCCAAGCCTTCTACTGCAGCAGCAGCCTCCTCACCTGCCACCACCCCCTATCCCAGTGTATCCTTCCCAATATATTCCTTAGGATCATCTTTCTCTTTTCTCACAGACCTTTCTCTGCTTCGTTGCTCCCACTTAACCTGCAATTGCAGCTCATTTTTTCAGCTTGGACTGCAGGATTGGGACCTTAAAGCATCTCTGTTGGGCCAAACCACAATCTTGCAATCTCAGGCTGCCTGGAAGTGGCTGGGGGAAGAGAGGAAACCATGGACATGATGTCTCTTCCAAGAAAAAAAACAACTGAAAACGCTGGTGTTCTTACAAGCACACATCCCTGCTCTGCATCTGGAAAGCAAACACTGCAGCACAAAGAATCTGAAAATGGGAAATGAAACAACTGCACTTTCAGCAGCCAGGTTCAGAAAATGCTGACAGCTGGGCATGGATAACCACAAGAAAACAATTTGACTTTTGACAGTTCAGCAGTGAAATCAGGAGCAAGACGTTTGTCAAGCAAATAGGAGTCCCCTGTCTTCATCCTGTTACCCAAAGGCAGAAAGAATCAAGTCCCCTTCTTTTAGGCACTGTCATCTGTTTGAGCAAGACACAACAGGCAGTCAGTGTCAAGATACACCTTTCACACACTGCCCTCCTCCATACTGAATTGCTATTCTTAATTAACCATACATGTGTACATTGCTATGGCATGAGGATTGTGTGAATGTTGATCAGAAAACCCTTAGGGTCACGTTCACAATTAGCTTTGTTTAAAAAGGGAAAAAAAAAAGCAGAAAGGTTAACTCATAATTTCTGCAACATTTATATCTTAAGGGCTCTGAATCAAAGGTCTGGCACAAGCATGATGCTCTAATTAAAAGCTAAGAGTGAGATCCCAAGAGACCTTATCATCACCCTGGGACATCAGCACCCAGCATCTTCCTATCTCTCAGAGAGAGGATCTTGCCCTCCCTTCCCTGAGGGACCACAGCACAGCTGAATGGTCCTTCTCGACACCTTAAATTCCCTCCAGGAAATTAAACCGGACAAAGCCTGCATGTCCTGACAGTACATCCCGACAGGATCGGGGGAAGGCTGGACCTCTCCCACCCCACAGCCTCAACCCAGGTGAGCTTCTTCACAGACCCCTGTGCAGCAACCTGGCCGAGGACCCTGCCGAGTCCTGTCACCACCACATCCCTCAGCGCCCAAGGGATGGATGCCGATGCCGAATTCACGACCTGGGAGAGCTCTCCCACAGCTGGCTCCTTCAGGCCCTAGGTGAAGCCGCTCTCACCCTCTTTCCCAGCCCGTGTCCACCTGCCGTGACAGAGGACGCTGCAGGCCAGGCAGTGCAGGGGTCCCGGCTCCTGCCGCAGGCTGCAGCCCCTGCCCCGCCCGCAGCTCGGGGGCTCCCCGGCCGCCGCGGGCACCGGGACCACGGCCGGGGCGGGGGCGACGATTCGCGACAGGGCGGGGCGACAGCGAGACGGGAGCGGGCGGGAGGGGTGTCTGTGCTCCCGGCGGAGGCTCCCGGCAGCGGCTCCTACCTGCGCACCTGCGGACGG
>VZRF01013122.1:1004151-1157409 GCA_013396875.1 Vireo altiloquus | reverse complement strand
CATACAGGTGTGGCTGGACTGCGCTACTCATCCTCGAAAACCAATGAAAAAATCCTCGGCTTTTTTAATTACTAGTACAGTCACAGCCACGGATGTTCTAGACCTTTTAACTGTACCNGGCCCACAGCCCTTTGTCCCTCAGTCACTCCCTCCCCGTTCCCCTATTGGTTCCTATACCCTAACCCCGCCTGTGTACTGCCCCTGCCCCCAAACCATCGGTCCCTGATGCTCTCTCTGCCCCTACCATCCCATATTTAACCCTAGACCCTTCCCATGAGTCTTGTCCTTGTCACTGGACTTGTCCACATAAACATCTCTGTGGAACTCATTCAAAGACCCTTCCTGCCTCTTTGCCATCAACCCATATTAGCAGCTATCCAGGTTGCTACACCTAATACACAACTTCCCTGGAAGATGACAATCCTTTTACTTCAGCATCCTCAGTACGTCCGAGTCTGCTGGGAGACGGCAAAGAAAAAAGCTTGGCTGATGACGCTGCACTTGCAGTACAGCTGGGAACACTACAGCTGGTGTGGAGATGCTGCAGTCTGGCACAGTTCAGAGCAACTCTGCCTCAGAAAACCGAGTAAGAGAAGGCTTTTACGTTTTCCTTCCTTCCAACTTCTATAACCCTGATTCATCTGCACCATGTACAGCTCTTGACAGATTGTTTATACTAGTAAAAATGTTTACATATTAGGTGTTTCTAAAATCAGGTGGCACATGAAGAGACATTTCTAGGGATCAAAATTTTTGGTTTGGGACTAAAACGAGAAAATCATCCGCATTTGCATACCTAAGACCTCTGACAGAGCTATTCCAAAGGAAAAGCCACAGACAGGATTCTCATGCAGGTGTTAATAAACAGCATTGTTTAGCAGCAGTAAGACAGTATTACTACTGATTCTGCTATTTCAGTATTGTTTCCAAAATGCTGCTTTCAATTATTCCCACAATTTTCTTAGACACAATAACAGCATCCTTTTCAGCCAACAAAACCAAACAAAGAGCTTTCAGACCACTGACACTGTTCAGCATATGTCTGACACATTGGCATATTAGTTTATACACATGCCTATCCCTGAAGGAAATTTTGATGGTCCAGGTAAAATGAAAACAAACAAATAAACCAACCAAAACCATAACAAATCCTGAAACTTACACTGCAGTTGTTATGAAGTAGCTACTTTGTACAATGACAAAAATTCCCAATATTCATCTTTAACACGCTATGAAAGAAAATGTTATTCCTAGATGTCTTGAAGTTACCATCTTAATAAACCTCCTGCCATTATTGGATCACCTGGCCTGGTTGACAGAAAAGAGAAATCACTCACTCCTTCCAAGTAAGAATCATAATGACTATTGCAAGTGCTTCCATATCTAAGGAAAGTAGCTTTACAATGACTTATCAACTAAACTTATGCACATAACTGATCATATCCTCCAGAGCTGGATGAGTTGCCATGGGAAACTGGAAACCCACCTAGCTGACTTCGGAGAAACCAAAGTAAGGTTACTACTCCAGATGGCATCGTCTGAAGAGTAGTAACTGTGCTGCTGAGCCAAAGGTTCAATCTTCAGATAATGTCTGAAGTGGTGATTCAGGCATACACAGAGATGCTCCTAAAAATTTAAAACTATTTAACGATGAAAATATTGTCAGTGAATCCAAGAAAGTCGACTGGGAATATTTTAAAAGAATTTTAGTAGTCCCTTAAAAAAAAAGAAGATTGCATTCAAGTATAGGCTGTTTCACTGACATATTAATTTTCTTTATGTGTTTTATTATTAAACAAGCACTTTCAGAGAACGGGTATTTATCAACACATCTGAAGTAAAAGAAAAGTAACTCTTTTATATAGACATAAATATTTGGAAATCTGTTCCTAACAGTAAGAAAATCTCACTTAGCATTTGGAAAAGACATGAAGTCCTAGTTCTCATCTCTAGTACAGTAACTGGATATTTTAAATCAGAATGGGACATTTACACTCAGCTGCCTCCCTTTTAAAGAACCACAAAACCACCACCCCTTTTGATTAAAAGCCACGGGGATAGCAAAAAAGGAATACATTACACAAAAAGAGAAGTTGTGCGAATCTGTTATTAGCAAAAAAACCCACAAACATAGTGTTGTAACACAGAACTTGAATGGCATTTTATTGCAATTCAGGCAACAACCATCACTGTATTTTATGTACCAGCATAGACAAGACTTAAAAGCATGCTGTGAGCACTCAGACCTTCCAGGTATCATCGTTCTGTAGAATGACACACATAAACTGATTAATAGGTTCAAACGCAGTTAAAAAAGAAAGCCCAGACTAGGAATAGTTGGATAAAGTCAGGTATTTTTAAACTGCATAGCATTTACAGGCATGCAAGTAAGGGGGACTAGAATGACAAATAAACCTCAGCAGAACAGGGTGGTAGAACACCAGACTGCAGGAGTTCTGACAACTCATGAAGCATTAGAGCAGTGCTTGTTTGCCTCTAGGAGTATTTATACATTCAGAGCCAGATTTCATCAGCACTATCTGACTGCAGAGGCAGGCAAACAGCTCTAGCAATGGCCTCGCACATCCATGAAAGTGGCAGGTGCTCTTACCTCTCCTGCAAGATAAGATGAAGAAAGAGGAACTAGCGGGATTGTTTTTCCTCACAGCCCAATGGAACCACGAGCACTTCAAGAAGTGTTAGGCACAGACTTGCTTTCCTAGTGTGCCCAGAGATATACTGAACATCTCACAGCATCATTCATTAACGCATTTCCCTAACTTCCACTGAAATCACTGACGTAAACCCTTAGGCAACAGTCTCCAATTTCTTTCTGCATTTGCAATACACAAGTGTCCAAAAGTAGTGGAGGGCCCAATGCACTATTCATTCTGTGCATACACATTACATTCCTACCCTAGTATAAGAGATCTTCTATAGATTTTGCAAATGAAAAGGGATCATAAACTAGGAAACTAATGATGCAAATATAGCAATATATTTTTTTAAAATCACCTCAAGTTTAATGTCCTCTCGTGGTATTCCTCAGTTTCATGTTATTCAGATACTTAATTTCAGATGGCCAATTTAATCTGTAAATTTTTGTTTCTTCTGGTCCTTTATGCTGTACCTCACTAAATACTTTTTTGGTTATGTTTCAAATGAAACATGTCACTGGAAATTTTGCTAGTGTATTCACCAAGTATTTAATTTTGTCACATTAAACAACATAAAAATATAACAGTATAGGAAGACAATTTATAAACAAATGCAAGATTTACAAGAATTGGCATTTTGCCCAAAATACTTTAAAAATGATGGAATAACTTTGGAATTCCTGTACTGATCCCAAAAAGAAACTGTTTCTATCAATCAAGAAAATGATCAGGGCAATGGACCATGACTTCTATCATTTAAAGTTTTTTATGTAAGCACCAGTCAACCAACATAATTGAAGTAGGCAAAGTGGTTTGAAGAACCAAGTGGCCTGAAAACCACATCTGCTAGCCATTACTTGTTGGCATGGTATATTTCTAGCACACTATAAATTGTGCAAACATAGATTTTCTGATTTCCTACCCAACAGTTAAGACAACTCCTTTGAATAACAAACTACAGGGGCCTTTCTATTTAGGGCTAGTACAGAAAATGAAAGGACAACCATCTGCATCATGAGTCCTGCCCACATGGTTTGCTGCATCTTGCCAAAGGCCTCAAATTTCATATTTACCCTTGTGAGCCTAGTAAAGAAGACAAGAATCCTTTTGGATTTCCACTTAGAAGGCTGCACTTCATGCAAAGATAAACTCACTTCCTAAAAAAACGTGTTTGGAACTTCACCACATCTACTGGTCCTCACTGAGAGCCACTGGAGAACAAAGGCATGAACATCACACCTTTAACAGCTTTAGGTTTTGATGAAAAACACACATCTATATAGTATAATCCAAGTAAACAAATCCCAGTAGACTCAGGTTCTCCCACACACAGCACTTAATCTAACACAAAATGTTATAATTGTTAAACAAAATACACAGTATTACACAATGTGTAACCATACACACAATGTTTAATCTATAAATAATTCCTGACAAATAACTAAATCCTTCCATAACTTTGTTACAATTACAAGAACTATCTCTAGCAAAACAACACAAGAAGCTTCCTTCCCCTTTCTGCATTTATACACAAATGTATGTGGAAAGATCACCAAATATAATAAAATTACTGCTAGATAAGAAAATACAACCTGGTAATTACACTGCTCTTTGGTTCAATCCCTGGATCACAATAAAAAACTAGTGCAAAAGTTCACTGCATTATTACCTTGTCTCTTAACAACTGATCACATTTTTACATTACTTATACCTTCTTGATAACATAATTAGGTTAGATGACTATTTGTCTCCTCCACATGCATATGCAACTCATTTGTTTAAAAATACTAAATATGAAGACAACAGTATCTAGTTTTTTGGTGTTTTTGTTTGTTGTTTGGGGTATTTTTTTACAAATTATATGCCAACAGTTCTCAGGCACGATTTTAAAAGCACATACTCAGCAGTGCCCTTATATCTTATCCTAGTGTTTCCTTGTATCACAGTAATCATTCAGCCTTTGTACATAAAGGTTTAAGTTTTATAATCGCTTATCCATTTATTTCTGTAGGGAACAGCTCAGCACAGCACATTAGGCAGTGCCTTAGCTGCAAACTGATGGAAAGGGAATCACTGAGAGAACATCACTCTGCCTTACACCAGAAGAGTTACTGGTGGCTTTCTTGTTTATTTGGCAATCACAATCCAGAACATGTGCCCCCCAGCTGAAACAAACCATTCCTCCAGGAATCGTTGTGAGGAAGAGACACCTGCAGAGCATTTTCTTTCTTTTTCTGAGCAAAAAGTTGAAATTTTAAGTCACTTGTTACAAAGAGACTAAAATACTTTCACCTGTGATGGCAGGTCCATCGCTCAGTTCTGCACCTGAGGGATCTTAGAGGTCTTTTCCAACCTTAACAATTCTATGAATCCAGGTGTATTTCCCATCTTTCCAAAATGTGGCCTGAATATTCCACATAATTGCTACTGGGTTTAAATGGCATGCAGGGAACTTAATTCCTCCTTTGCTACTAACTGAACTGCAGACAGTGAGTTTAATCTCATATGCAGGGTTCTCACCTAATATGAAAACATTGTCCAAGAGCAATTTTTTTTTTTTTGTAGACTGACACGATATTTGGAGAAAAATCCATATTTAACAGCAGCAGTGGGAATGGGCTTGATGTTTTCCTTTTCGCATTAAAAGCACCACAGCTATATAGTGATATGATGCAAGTTGTTGGGATGAGTTCCCAAAAGCAGGTTTTCCTACTACTAACAGGAGTCTTCTGTTACAAAGAGCTTAAGCTTCCAAAAACCAACCTGTATTTACACCGTGCCCCCGCAGTGACGCACAGCAGCCAGTAAAGGAATTCCACTCAGAAACCAGACATTGGTTATTCTAAGAGAGTATTTTCTCCCCTGCCTTTTATATTATGAACTATATCTCAATTTCTTGGAGCTTTTATTTCATTACCTAGGAATAAACTTTCCAACAACTTTCCTCTTAACAAACCCTTTGGTTTAGCCCTGTGGGAATATGATATCCCATTCAATGCTTCCACAAATAGATCAGAAATTACTACATACATTGCGACAGTAATTAGAGACAGCTGTAGTCTTGAACATAGGCCTGTATTTTATGCTACTGGAATGAAATCTGATCAAATAAGTGAAGTACCACTTTATTAAATGACAGCAGTATTTGGCCCTGAATGACGAGGTATTGCAAGATGCCAACACACTGGCACAAGCAGTTTGTAAAGTCATGCCATCGTCTCTCCCTGATGTTTTTCCACCTTCCTCAGAGGGAACACAAGCAAGATGACAACCAACGTAAGTAAGCATTTGAATTTAGATCACTTAGAGTGTTTTGAGTGCAAACCAGGCTCCTGGAAGTTTTGGAAAAGGAGCCACGTGTATAAAGGCAGCATACTTCAAATCATGGCATGGAGCCAACAGCAAGCTTCCAGAAGACCGGCAGGCTTGGTATATATCCTACAACACAACTGCTGTAGCACTAACATGATGGGGGAAAAAAAAGGATACTGAAAGTGAACGTAGACATAAATAATCCTAGCAACATATTGCAGTCTTCTTCCTCTGGTATTTACATTCCAATTTTGCAAGTTCAGTTTTCTCAAACTTTAATATTTGAGGTAAATGACACACACCTTCCAACAGAAAGCAAAATCACACACACAAAAATGGAATTTTTTACCTCACACAGATGTAATTCAGCAGGAAGCCAGAAAGCTTCCTTCAAGGTAAGAGTTTTGGCACACAGGCTCTAAACAGGCAAGTTAAACTTTCTGCTGCTAGTAGACAGTTTTGCATTTCCATAACCTGTTACCCAGCGTTCAAGTTTTATGAAAAGAAGTAGTAAACCAGAATTAAAGAAACACGTACTGTCCAAATACAAACATGTGTTGAAGGAAAATAATTAGCAGATGTTTTCTCTCCTGCCTTGTTCCTATTGACTTACACAAGCCCTGCTAGTTCATATCAGACAACTAAAGCCTTAGGAGGCTTTTCCTTAAAGGTACAAAGCATATGTTTAGATCTCAAGAAGTCCTGCTGGCAGTACATGCATACTGTTAACTTTTCTAAACAATAATTTAAGGAAGGTCTGGGGGTTTTTAACCGTGAAAGACTTTTGGGCAACAAATTAACAGAAACTTTAAAAAGCCTACTCACTTCACCCCATATTCAATTTGTTTCTGTTTTAGAAAAGTGGTTAGTTAACAAAATTGAACTGAATTACAACATGATTTTGTATGGAGAGTTCTGTGATACTGTATGGCAAATCCTCCTTAACCATCCTTGGACACTGAAACCCCTCAAATCTCCTTATATTCACTATTTATGACTATAAAAAAACCACAAGGCTCATGGGAAAACTGAACACTGTGGAATGAAGTTTACACATCTGACTTCATAGAATCATTCCCTAAATGGGAACATTTTGCGTGTTCTGTAAATACTTTTTAGTCTCAAGGTACTTCAGAAGAACAACCCATGGAGAGAGCAGCTCAGTCCTAGCACTTTTCATTGCTCCCAGGCAGTGGGATGGGCAATGACTCAGGTCTCTCACATCCCCTTTGGAACAGAATCGCTGGCCAAGAGGCTGTAATATCCATCTGCCTCAGTTCTTAAAAAGCCTGCCAGCTTCACCGGGCCTTCCCAGAGAGGGCAAACCTTCGTCTGACACTTGCCGCGGATGCCTGCCTCCCCCCAGCTGGACACCCCTCCTTGCTGTCACTATAAAGAGCTTCTTTTGGATAATTTCATAGTCAATACTGCCATCATACTGCTCTGAAATAAGACAGCTAAATATTTTGAAAATCATAATTTGCCACTAGTACTCATGGTGTTTAAAATGGCATTATGTATGTTCTTCTATAAGAGTGTAGTCAAGCTGTGAGGGGGAACACATAACCTGAGAAGACAATACAAGGACTTAGTGGTTCTTTCCTGCTTTAAGATTTTCACTTCTAGGACTGATGGCACAGCATTATTCCCAAAAAAAGAAATTTTTCTAGGTCACCATTTTCCTTTTTTAAAAAAAGTCTACACAGTTTCACTCTGAAAATATCAACATGCACTCTTACATCTGACTGTTGATTCACGTTGCCAGGTGAGGTGCTGATAAACACACACTTGCATCATGTTATTTTACAAAATCCTATTATGACCACATCTATTATAAGTAATGACATACCATACTGACACGAAGTGGAAACTGTAACTTGGCTATAGCAAAAAAACAAGGCCCCGACACAAATCCACCGGCCGCACATCCCCTGCGGCAGGGTCTATCCAAAGCTGAGGGGTGCCAGTCCGTCTGGTATAGAGCGAGGGGGGGGAAGGCTGCTCACACCTTCCGAAGTGAGGCGACCCGCTGTGCTCCGAGCCTTCTTGTAAGGGCAGCCTTAGCTGCTGGGAGCCAGCGCCCGATCCCAGCTGGTGCTTCGGGGGAGGCTGAAAGTTTTCTGTCCGGCAGAGGGACCTTTGTATCTGCTGTGTCTTTTGCGATAAAAATCAAGCGGGTTCTCTAGCTTTTGTTCTTGGCAGGGTGCTGATGTAAGAATCTTCATTTTCAAGGTTTATTTGGGGATTATAAAGATCTAATCATAGTTTGATCATGCTCACGGAAAAGTGCTTACGCTCTTCTCAAGTGGAAGCCGAAAGATTCACCCGGGATCAGCCCCATCTCACAGACGCCGGCCTGCAGACCCTGCGGAGGAACCAGAGCCCCCCAAACGCCCCACACTACGCCCGCCTCCGCTGTCTCCCACCCGCGCCGCTTCCATGGGCCCCGAGTCACCGCCGGGCAGGAAGCACTACCGTGCCCCGGGGGGCAGAGGAGGAACAGAGCCGCGATCCCCCCTTTCCGCCCTCTCCTACCGTCCGCCGACAGAGCCATCTCGATGAGGGTCTCATTTGCTTTCTTCCCCAAGCGGTTCATGGTGGCCACCTTTCCGCTGCTGCTGGGGAGCGGCCCTTCAGCAAGAAGTGACTCAGTGGCTTGGGCGGCCGCCTCATGCATGCGCACTGCCCGCGGAGGCGGAGCGGCACCGCGCACCGGGGCGGGGGAGCCGCGGGAGCAGCCCCCGAGTGGGCGCCGACCTCGGGGCCCAAGCGGGGCCGTGTTCCCGGGGGAAGAGCAGCAGCTCGAGGGATGGGCTGGCCCTGTAAGGGACGACCCCAAAAATTACGCATGTGCCGGAGAGCAGGGTCCATGATATGTGTGATATGGGCGCAGCTGTCCCGGCTGTGTCCCCTCCCAAGCTGCTTGTGCACCCACAGGAGCAGAACGGACCTGGACGCTGCCACACACTGCTTGCTCAGCAATATCTAAAACAGCCCTCTGTTATTAACACTGTTCTTATCAGAAACCCAAAACTTAGCCCCATAAAAGCTGCTAGGAAGAAGTTTAACTCGTGAGGCTCCAGTCACCGCTGCTGTCCCTGCTCCTGGAGCTGCAACCATTGCCATGCCCCTAACAGCCCTAGCTTCTCATCGCTTCCTTCAGTCATCTGAGACAGTCTCCAAGTCTTTGTTCAGCACATGTATTTAATATATTTTTTTGTTCATTAATATAAGCTCAGGCTTTCTTTGAAATAAACTTTTTGCATATTCATCTTTTACTACCTGAGTAACCATTTTACACACCAAACTGACAGGGAGTTTTGTTACTTAGGCAACTGTAACACAACACTCCTTTCACAACCAATAGGAATTAATGGAATTCTTAATAAAAAATTAATCAAGTCAATTGAGTTGCTGGGCTTGTTTTCAGATCTATATACAGAACTAAGCCTTTATTTGTGCTGCATAACTGCTTCAAGAAGTCAGGAGCAAGACCTAAAAATGTGTCTGGTTGCTCTGCAAAGCCTAAAACGTTTAGTCGGGGTTTCAATGTCCCAGTGCAGGCTGGTGGGAACACAGGATGGGTTTGGTGCACCAAAAAGTGTCCTGAAACAGCTTGTGACTGCATACAGTGCACCAGATCACAAGGCTCCATTTAAGAGCTGTACTTCTAAGCCTTTAATTTCCTCCTAGAACTACATATGTTGGATAAATGCTTTTATGCCCGCAGAAGATGCAATTAGAGTTACAATTCAACAAGTGCCAGAAACGGCAAGAACTGCCACAGTCATTGCTCAGTTTTCCTCCTAATTACACGCTCGTGCTTCCCAGCTCCACCCAGCAGCAAACCCAACCATACCTAAAGCTAAGTGCCTCAGCCAGAATGCCAAAGAAGATTTTACTGACCACTGTAATTGCACAGGCTGATGGTGTGTCGAGGCACTGACTTTGTGCAAATTACACAGTGGCCTGTGGTAGGGATGGGACAGAAGGATGCTCTTCCAGAATGAGGTATCTCTGGAGGGTCACAGGAGGTTAGTGCAATTCCCAGCACTGAATTTTCTTGCATATTCAGAGTTGAACCAGCCATTGTCTGACTCGGTGGTTTCACAGTTTGCCTAAGTGATCTAGGACCACACTTCTTTCCAAGGGCACATATCTTTTTTCCCTCCCACCTTCCAGTTTCACTCTGAATAAGGAATGCTGATAAGGTGATCCATGTCTTATGTCAGCTTATTAAACCAACTAATCGTTTTGTTGGTTTGGGTTTTTTTGGAGCTTTCAATTCCACAAATCACTTCAAGCAACAGGTCATCATGGCTAGGCTTCGCGAACGAAGATTTGGGAAGGGCACTACCCACACTTGCTGCAAGCGTGCTGGTGGCTAAAAACACCAACATGGGATAGGCAAATCCGGTCACAAAAGGCACACTGGAAAGTCTGCTTTGGCGATACTGGTGAGGAGCGGGTCTTTCTGCCTTGTCTTTTCTCCTCAAGACTGACTCTGCATGCGTTCTCAAAGGAAGCAGCAGCATCGTGAATGGTGTGTCTCCATGAATCCCGACTGNCCATGATTCAGACCCATATAAAAGAGTAGACAGTACAACGGCCCTGTAGACACTGATCTTTGTACTTTTCTTCAGGTGTTTATTGGACCAGACTCTTTTGTGGAGTTTTCCTTTGCTAGCCTGTTGTCTATCTCATTGTCAATCTTACTGTCTGAAAGCAACAGGTAAGGCCAAAATAAAGGAAGAGATGGAGAACCACACAATGGCAGGACCATTTTACTCCTAAAATATTAATCCAGTAGCCAAGTATGTCATAATATTTCTGCATTTAGAGTTCAAACACTATTTCTAATACAGTGCATACATAAACCAAAAAAATAATAAAATATCTAGAAGGTTGTGGGTAAAGGTAGCAAGCATCACCAAAATTGCTAGCAGTGAATACGCTTAGTATATTCAGCGGCAAAGGGTAATCCTTTGTTTGTGCTAAAGGACAGCAGGTAGTTTGTAGCCCTTATAAAGTCTTCCCTTCCATTGATTGGCCTTTTCCAAACCATGCATGTGATTTTTAGGCCTTTATATATATAAAAAAAAATAATTATTTAAACACAGAAAATTGGTGGGATTGAAGGACAAGATTTCAAAGATATCTCAGTGCCTATTGTTGTCTTGAGTAGATACCCCAAGGTTGTTCAAAAGAAATCCTAACTTACAACCTGAGATGCCAACTTTTAAAATTCCACTTAGAGGATTGTCTAAAACTTTTGACCCTGAAGCATCTTTGAAAATATAACCTGAGTCTTAAATCATATGGAAAATGGAGCTTTTGTGTCTATCAGTTAGATGCTCTAAAAAAAAATTCATTCTTAATCAGTTCTCTGGGAAAGATTCTGATATATATAGGCTTTGCATGTACCACTTGAAGACCTACCTGTAAGTTGTTCAAATAACTTATGATTTCAGGATTCCCTCTGCTATGTATGTCATATATCCATGTTACAGTCTCAGAAAGTCTTTAACGAGTATATATATATATATTCAGTATAAATATATATTCAGAGATGTATTAAGTTTCCAAATCAGACTGTGAACACAAGTCAGAAATACTGAAACATGAGCTTGAAACAGAGACAGGAGCAAAAAGGGAAGTGGTGTGTCTCCTTCTCAGCCTTCTCAGCCCAGACTTTCTCTGCTGATGGCTGAACAACCCCATGGATATCTTTGCAGTTCTGTGAGATTTCAGCACACATGGACTGCATCCCAGAAATTAATGTTGCTGCCTCCCATTTTTTCAGGAGCATGCTTTGTCAACCAGTTAAAGGCTGTTGACGATTTCTAGCTGAAGAACTAACTTATTTATTTCCCTTTCAATTAGCTCTTTAGAATATAAGTAATACTGTAATTTGGAAAGAAATGAATCATTTGGATACCTGTAGGGCCTGATACCAAACATGCTTAGAAAGGTAAAGTGGGACTTAGATGGAAGTTAGGTACCCAAATCTATCATTATAATAGCCCAAACTGCCATTCAGTTATTTTTGGGGTTTGGTGGTGATTTTTTGTTTGTTTGTGGGTATATTTTTGTTTGTTTTCGGGGTTTTTGTTGTTTTTTTTTGTTGGTTTTTTTTTTCAGGGCTGTGGTGTGGTATGGGATGTTTTTAATGAACAGGGAGGACAGTTTCTGTATCCTAGTGTGTTGGTGTTGCATGGCCTGGTAGTGGGGGAGCCATAGGGGTGGCTTCTGTGAGAAGCTGCTGGAAGCTTCCACCATGTCCGGCAGAGCTAATCCCTGATGGCTCTGAAGATGGACATGCTGCTGGCCATGGCTGGGCCAATTAGAAATGATAGTAACACCTCTGTGGTACGAAAAAAGTCAGAACAAAGTAGGGCACAGGATTTTTTCCTAACCAGAGAAGGGAAAGAGGTGAGAACATGTGAGGGGAAACAACAATGGAAACACCAAGGTCAGTGGAGAAGGAGGAGGTGCTCCAGGCACCAGGGCTGAGATTCCTCTGCAGGCAGTGGTGATGACCATGGTGAAGCATCTGTGCCCCTGCAACCCATGGGGATCCACAAGGGATGCAGAGATCCACCCACAGCTCATTGGGAGGTGCCCATGCCAGAGGAGGTCGATGCCTGGAGGAGGCTGTGATCCAGTGGGAGATCAGGGTGGGGCCCTGCTCCCAGGCTGGAGCAGCCTGTTGTTGTCAAACCACGACAGTTGTTTGGTGGAGAATGTAGGCATTGATCCTGCTGTCTCTCACAAAAAACTGTCGTGGTTTGACACTGGCCAGCTGCCAGGCACCTATGGCAGGAGTGGAATCCAATAAGCCCTTGGTCAGGATGACAGTGGGGCCCCCTGGGAAGTCAGTCCCTGAAAGTTGCTCTAGGTTAGGGAGACAAAAAGGCTTCTTCCCAGGACCCTTTGTTCCATTACGTTAATATACCCCAGTCCTGTTTCCCTGTTTGGCCCGTTGGCCTCCTGCCCCTTTTCTCCCCTATATGCCCCAGACCTAAAATGTTCTCCCTCCCCTGCGGGAGGCCCTTGTTCCCCGGCCACTCCCTCACTATTTCCCCGTTGGCTCCCATAACCTAGTCCTGCCTGTGCACTGCCCCTGTGACCCCAAAGGATTGGTCCCTGATGCTCTCTCCGCCCCTACCTCCCCGTGTACTTAACCCTGGACCCCTCCCCACTACATGCGTTTTGTTCCTGGCTTTCTTTGCTTGTGTGGCTATGGTAAACCCATCCACGTGGAATACCATACCGGGGTTCTTCCTGTCTCTATACTGTTGATCCATCTAAGAAGACGTATGTGTGAGTGTATTTGGTGTGTGTGGCTCCTGCTGAGCGGCCCCAGTTGGAGACGCTTCGGGAGGCAGCGGTGCGCACCTCTCCCCCGACACCCGCTGCTACAGACAGGCACCCTCTCGCCCTCCCCTGCTACTGCTGGGCAGAGGAGAGAAAAAATTTATTGAAGGCTTTATGAGTTGAGATAAGGACTGGGAAAAGACACTCTAAGGGCAAAACAGACTCATCCTAGAGGTACAAAGTGAATTTATTAATAACAAAATCAGAGGAGGATAATGAGAAGGAAAATAAGCCCTTAGAACACCTTTTTTCCCCCCAACCCCTCCCTCCTTCCCACCCACAGTACAGGGAGACAGGGAGTGGGGTTTTGGTCAGTTCATCACCTGAGATCTGCTGCTGCTGCTCCGGGAGAGGAGTCCTTCCCCTATGAGACTGTGGGGTCCCTTCCCATGGGAGGCAGTTCTTCATGAACTTCTCCAACAAGGTTCCAATCTCACGAGCAGCAGTCCTCCCAAAACTGCTGCAATGTGAGTCCTTCCCACAGGCAAACAGTCCTCCCAAAACTGCTGTGGTGTGGGTCACTCTTCTACAGGCTGCAGTCCTCCAAGGACAGGCTGCTCCAGTCTGGGAGCAGGGGCCCTCTCTCCCCACCAGGTCTCCCATTGGATCACAGCCTCCTCCAGGCATCCACCTGCTCTGGCATGGGCACCTTCCCCACGGGATGCAGGTGGATCTCTGCATCCCTTGTGGATCCCCATGGGCTGCAGGGGCACAGCTGCTTCACCATGGTCATCACCACAGCCTGCAGAGGAATCTCAGCTCTGGTGCCTGGAGCACCTCCTCCTTCTCCACTGACCTTGGTGTTTCCATTGTTGTTTTCCCTCACATGTTTTCACCTCCTTCCTCTTCTCTAGATTGAATTCAAACTGCACCACCCCTTTGTGTTGATTTCTTTCTTAAATATGTTATCACAGTGGCATTGTCGTCATTTCTAATTGGGCCAGGCTTGGCCAGCAGCATGTCCATTTTTAGAGCCATCAGGGATTGGCTCTGCCAGACATGGTGGAAGCTTCCAGCAGCTTCCACAGAAGCCACCCCTATGGCCCTCCTGCTACCAAAAGCCAGGCTGTTGAAAACTAACACACCTAGGCAATAACATCAGTTAAAGTTTCAACACGTCTGAAGCACGGCAGGTCACCGGACAGTTAATATGTGTTATAAATGCATATTGTATTGTTGACTTTTTGCAAATATTAAAATGGCTGTCGTATGTGTAATGTAAGAAAATGAAGTGGAATGAAAATACTTCATTTTAAAAAGTAGTGTGATTTCTTAGGATTATATCATATGTAGAATGTTTCTTTATGTAGTAAACTAAGGATAGCAAAGATGAGCAGGGAAATTCCCCAAATTCCTGGACTATCTGGCCGAAGATAACATCGACAGGCCTCAGACCCTGGAATGAAGGATTTATTGATCAGAAGTGGAATGCAGGATAACCAGATGGGGGAAAACTTGGAACCCAAAGAGATACCAAAAAACAAATAGTTGAATGATGCATAGAAATCTATGAATATATATGAGACTCGGACATTTAAGAGAAGAAGGTTTGTTAGCTAAGGTGTGCCTCTGGCATCGTGCCAAGCACCCGGCCGTATTAACTCTTTGCTTTATTTCTGTCTCCTATTGTCCCTTTTATTAAACCCCTTATTAAACCTTTTTAAAAATTTACCAGGAGTGAACTTCGTTTTTCACAATATGAGTGAAGGGGATCAGCCTCTCCTGATGTCAGGCTGCCACACTAGCCAGTGGGCTGCCGTAGGTGTGGGGAGGAGGCAGCCAACCCGGCAAGAAACAGGGATGGATGAGGTACCGTGTGCTCACCTGTGGAGGTTGCCACGACAAAACAAAGAATGTAATAGCCACTGTCGGAAGAGAAAGCCCAAGGGAGATCGCAGCTTGTTAGCCTTTCAGTCTGTGCTCCACAAACTTCCTGCACATTACTCAGTGGCTGTTTGAGATCTGACTCTCTCTTCCCGTTACACCCAGGTCCTCAGGGAAACCCAGCTGTTTGAACACCATGGTCAGGGGCTCAGAAACACAGCAAGGCTTGCTGACGGGCATGTGAATTTGTGCATTGAGAGACAGCTGATCCTCTGTGCCTGCTACCGCACAACCCTAAAGCCATCAGGAAACGGAAAGGGAGTGGCATAGAGAGCTGTATTGGGAGGCGGCTGAGTGCCAACACTTCTCAAAGGAAGTAAAAAGTTTTACAAAGTATGCAGAAGTTTATTAGTCATTAGTCACTGCATTTTTTTTCGACATCATTACTTTTCAGTCAGCTGTAATTGCATAAGGCAGTGCGGACAACCATAAACACCTATAGCGTCTAAACAAATAGATGGCATTACAGATACGTGGTTTTTTTTACTAGAGTTACAACACGTTTACAATAGCAGAACTAAACCCAAGTACTCGGTTTGCACTGTCCCTAGGCCAAGGAAAGCGCATGGGCGTGGTGCCGGTTGAGCCGTGCTGACCGCAGGAGGAGCAAGGGCTGAGCCGCGGGCACCGCTCTGTGCCTTCTGCGTGAGCAGCAGCGGCTCGGGGGGAGCTGCTGGAGATCAAGGAAACCTTAACGGCAGCCTGTATCCCCCTTCGGGAACAGACATTTCAGTTCTGTAACACTCCCTTAACCGGATTGCCCGGTTTACAGCTGCCATCAAAGCCTTCTTAAAGCGATAATTCGAAGAAACCACACCACATCCCCCCCCCCCCCCCCAAAAAAAAAAACCAAACCAAAACCGAAACCAAAAAACTCTCCCAAAAAAACCCACAACAAGAAGAAAACCCCAACCAAAGAAAAAACCACAAACAAACAAAACAACCACCTCAAACTCCAAAACCAAATCACCCCCCCCCAAAAAAAAAAGAAAAAAAACAACCCAAAACAAACAAACAAAAAAACCCCCCACCAACCCTACAAGAAAAAATTACTTTGATGTGTTTTGGGGAGTAGAGAGAATGAATCTCTTTCTTGCTTAAGGATGGTTGAATATGTACGAAATCTGTTCACTAACAAAGTGCGAGGCTTGATACTTCGCTCTCGTCATGTTGCCATGGACATAGTTCCATTGATTTTGCTAAACTACTCCTAAACTACAAAAGTGAAGTTCAGTGTTTTAATTGTGATGCGTTGTGCACTGATAGATACACTCACAGAACTGACTACTGAATAGGGTGGGGTTGGGAAAAGGCCACTCCCTCAGTTCTGGCACTTAAATGACAATGTTAAGATAAGGAATTGCATCATCTTAGTAAATTCCTGTGTCCTTCTGGTGAAATCAACAGTATTTTCTCTTGTCCTTTTATAGTCAATTTGGTTTCTCAGGGCTTATTGCCCTCTGGTGGTGATAGTCTTTTCTCTTATGACAAAAGGGGTGCTGACACCTCATGCTTCATTTTGGTTTTTATCTGTTGTCTGTTGATTATCCCCACGTGATAAATAGATAAAATAGAGTCAAATAACATTTTTTTTTAACACAGAGGATTGTAGAGTGAGTGAATGAGGCCAATATGTGAAAGCCAGAGCACTGAAATGATACAGGGAGCTCGGCAGCTCTAGCTAAAACATTAAGAAAATCAGTTCAGTTCAGTGTACAGTAATCACATTAGACAGTAAAGCAGAACTGAATGATAAAGATTCCATGTGTAAAGTGCAAGAGAATGAGAAACCTGCAGTTACATATGAGATACACACAAAGATTCTGTCATCACAAGTAAAATTTGTTAACAACAATTTCTTGTACACAGCTTTTAATGACTTGTACATTTCTCATAGATGCCCATTTTAAACTGTCCATGATTACATATTTGATTACAAAGTGTATTAAATGATATAAAGAGATCAGCATTTTTGTAAACAATTCTAGAAAAAGGTAAACCTCTCAGTATGCATATTAGAAAGGTACTATTTGCAGTATTCAAGCACAACTTATGTAGCTGGCAGTCTAGTGATAATAATAGAAATAGTGGTAAAAGTGACTGTCTATTCACAAGGATGGTACTTAGCAATCTTGTTCTTCTCTGCTGTTTATAATAGCCTCCATGAGGAGATGATAGTTATAGCAATTGTTATAATATGAGCTTTAAGAAAATATTTCACATTTGCTGTTATAGATGACTCTTAAAATCTGCATATTTGATAGACTTATATTTGGTTTTCAAAGCTTCCATTCATTGCAGCGCACATATATAGCACTCCTATAAACAAATGAAGGAAGCATCCTTTCCATGTTGGCTTCTTGGATATCAAATTACCAAGCTACATATCTCTTTTCAGTTCATCTTCTTGAGTAGACTCTGCAGTTTAGCTCCAATGCCTTGGCTGAAGGTTTTCATTCTTTACAACCTCATGCAGCTTCCAATTTTGACCTTTTTTTCCATCAGTCCCATTCTCCTTGTCCCATGCAAAAGCAGAGCGATGAAGCTGTACAAGCCTTTATCTTACAGAATGGTCTAGGCATAAGTTTACAGGTAGCACTTCTAGTCAGGAACTAGTGGAGATAGATGGGCCAGGAAAAAAAAGTTCAATTTTCTATGGAGATTAGCTACAAGGAGAAAAATAGCATTTCTAAGAGCAAGCAAGATGAAGGTGTGTAAGGCTGTCTGTTTCAGGGGAGCCTGTGGGATGGTCATAGGGAAAAAGGAAGGTGACTAAGACATTTCTGCAATAAACAGCCCTACCCAAACACACAGGTTTTCCCAGCTTCTTGGGGCTGTGCACTGGCTGATACCATTTCACAACACAGCTGCGTGCTTCAGGAGGCTGTTGTCTGGCCTGTGCTGGCCTGTACCCCAGCGGGTATCGAAATGCTGATATATGCTGGAAGGCAGCACAGGAGGTAAATTAAATAGTGGATGATGTCAGCCTTGATCCAGTACTACTCAATACATTCTTGTTTCTAGTTCTAATAAAACTGAGGAGTGGCAGCTCTTGGTTGTCGCAATTGAGCCTCAGGTTAGGGCCAGAACGACATAATAGACTCCATTCTCAGAATCATGAGAAGGCAAAGATCTGTTTATTAAAGAACACGAATGCTTATATATAGCACTGTGAGAAGCAGCACAAAGGACAGTTTCCATTAGTTCAAAGAGCAAACACCTCTTGAACTGAAAAACAACTCAGTGCAAAACAACTCTTCAAAACATTAGTAACAAACAGCAAGTGTAAGTTATTTTCCAAGATTGTTTACCATTCTTTCTGTCTGGGAAAATTATCTTTCTCACAGGCTCTGGCTGCACTGATTCTTGAAAATCCCTTTTTGACCAGGATGTCAGCATCCATACTTGGTTGCTGCAGCTCTTCAGTTTCCTTCTTGTTTTCACAATTTCTCCACACAACTGTGTGAGGTACAATGACTGTATGGTCTCCAGCCTTTCCCCAGTCCCTAGCCACAGTTGATCCCTATCCCAGATCCTGTCTGAGTAATGCAGCACTTATTTCCCCACCCAGGGGAGCCCTTGTCAGGGCTGCCCCAGCTGGCCTGTCCATCCCGTACACAGCTCAGCCTGGGCATACAGATCAGTTGTGTGAGCTCTGCAAACATGATAAGCACCCAGGAGCAGCAGGAGCCATGAAACACACAAGCACCCTCAGCCACTTCAAACAGAATTGTAAGTATTGAGCAAAAAGTAAGGTGACCAAAAAAATTATCTAAAAATCAGTACTTTAAGATCAGAAGTATGAATAGTAGGATGAAATCAATATAATCTAATAATTTATGTACACATTCTAAACAGAATAAAGCAGAGTCTGTGAGGAACAGAGTGAAAAAGAGTAGAAGCAATAAATTGTAAAAATGTAATATTAAATTAAAATGTTTATTGGCTGGGAAATATATTTAAAATTTATGGGGAATACCTAAAAACCCGCAAAATGCAAGGTGATTCTTCTCCTTTCAAAGAGGCTTACCAGTGCCATTAATAAAATTTCTTTTTTTGCTGATCTGTCTTCAGGTAGGAAAGCCAAAGTGTAACACAAATAGGCCAGCACATCATTCTGTAATTTCTGTAGAGCAAATGTGGCATTTGAACATTTTTTCAGTGGCTACCTCTCAGAATCTTAATTCTCCTTTCCTGCCAATTGGCTGAATACATTACAGGAACTCTGTATCTCTAATAAAATTCAAATCACTTTTCTTTAGTTCATTGCTACTGTCTGTAATACAGTTCTTTCCAGGAATTGTAAATTGTTTTGTTTAGCAGAAGACAAACTAGTTGGACCTTCTAACTGTTCCTTCTTGGATATCCATTCAAGTGCGTAACAGATGAGGAAGAATGTCATTTGCCATTTTTTGTTTCTCTCATTTTAAAAGTTCTACTGTTTCACACCAGTTCAAATGTGAAAAGAGGCAAAAAGATACCATGGTAGGTAACTACCTATAGTATAGGTAACTATACTAATTGTATAATTTCTGAAATTCTGAAATTCTCAAGTCTTACTGTGTTAATTGTTGAAGATTTTTCCTGATTGTTGAATTCATTACTTATCCGACACTTTTGGATCGTTTCCTTTGGGTTATATCTTAGGTAAGTCAGTCAGCTAAAATAGCTAGTATTGGTGTACCTGTCAATTGCTTGAGATTACTGGGCTTATCCTTATCTTCAAACATTAAAGATGAACAGATAGGTACTTGTTAATAGCCCATATTGTAAAGGAGAGAAAGTGATATTTGTGTAATCACAAATCACACAAAATGTGGTACTGCAAGTGTGTTAGTAGGTCTCTTTTTCGAGAACTCCTGTTGGGTTTTTTCCCAAGATAGGCCTTTAAGTCTAGAATAACCTTTCATTTTCTTGGATCAAACCTCAGTTTTCTCACTGTTCTCAGTTTCTCAGACATAGTCTGGGCTTCACTTTCAATTTTAAACTGTGCATGGGTCAAGAAATGAGCTAGTATAAAACAGGCAGCACTTTTTGACTGGGCTTTTAAAACCAGTCAATTGCACAAGGAGTCAGTATCACATTTTTGTTCGTGCTCTTCCGTGGGTTACCGAGGAAGCTACAGCATCAAGATTTGCTTGTGTAGTGGGCTGATTCTGGCTCTGAATTCGCTCATCCCCTGCCCCATCTGTTCCAAAGGGTGCATTAGAGGAATCAATGTGACATTGCATAGGAGGGATAACACTGGCTTTCCTGAATCATTCCTACATTAATTAAGCAAGTGATGCCACTTCATTTTTCAGTTCAAAGCACATCTGCGGGTTTTCATAAAAGTCTTGAATTATATGAATATTCAAGGCAATTTACACTTTGATTTCCATGTGATCTTTGGAAATAGAAGCAAAGCCTTGTGTCTCTTAGTGTCTCTAAGTATAATAGTTCTTAGCCCATTTTTTGCCTGATGTTCCCCTAAAACTTGTCTGACTCAATTATGGAGTAGGCTTATTTAATCTCTTCTCTAAAACTTTTAAGGAAAAGTTTCATAAAAATTGACCTTTCAGTAATAAGTCTGTGGCTTCTGATATGATTTAATTTTCCTGAGTCTGACACATTGAGAACTAAAATGGAATGACACTTTTTAGACCTGTCAGTATTTGCTGCTGTTATTAATCACTAGCGAGCGAGGCACCATTGAGTCAGCTAACTTTGCCTTGGCCTGCCTAATTTTGCCTTTTTTTCTTCATTTCCTTTGTACTTCCTCAAAGTAATGAAGTTCTTAAGCTTCATCCTTCCATTTCTATTTGTAAAATTGATATCCTCCCCAAACATTTCCTGTCATGCTCAAATGAAAGCTGAAACAGGCAAAGCACTTATCTTTACCTTGTATTTATGAACATTCATATTATTTTAAAATGGTATTTCTGACTGTGTTTTAGTATCTCCTTACTAAAGCCCTTAATAAATACTAATGGTTTGTGCGTCCATCGTTTTTCTATCTGCACGTCCCAGAACTTACGTTTAAAATCTTTTACTCTTCTTCTGCTATAATGCTTTTTACAGACATCTGATAATCTTTGTTCTGAATTAAGTTTCAAGATCCTGCTTTGCTGCTAGATTTGGGCTCATTTTCTCTAGTACAGTGCAACTGCATATGTTTTCACGGTCAACAGCAGTTGCAGCACGTGCTTTAATCAATCTTTCTTAACACTGATCCTTTTAGCAGTCTTATCAGGTAGTGGAGAATTTATCATTAGTATTGTTTGTACTGTGGTACATCTTACTAAATCATACAAGAGAGCTTCCTCCTTCAAAGACCAGCAACTTTAATACAGTCCTTTCCTGAAGCATGGTCAGTGTCCTATGCTGCTTCATGGGCACTTTTTTTTACATTTTGAGAAACCTATTTCACATGTCTCCTTGACATGTATTCTTCCACTAATTTTTTTCTTGTTGGTGTCATTCATTGTTTTTAAAGCTTTGAATTTTGTAATTCTTTCTATTGCTTTTCTCTCACGAGTGAGAGAAATATAACATAGTCACAGTTATGTTCCTCACTGTGATAATGTGGTGCATCAAGTGCAGTGACCATGACTGCATGCTGTGTGAGCAGCTGGACTTTAAACTTTACCTGTGTGGATTCCTAACACTGAGTAGTTTTAAAACAGATAAAAAACGAGGCTCAGACAGTGATAGGATAAGCATTGCCATCAGCTACTCTTCCAGAACAGTTTCCCTTGTCAATACTCATTATTAATTTAATTGAAACAGTCCAGTGATAATCTATCAATTCAAGTTTCAATGATAAAACTATTAACAGGAATATTGCTCTGTGTTTTTACACTATACACCTCAGCAGTTGCTTATCTATCAGGCAAGGACTATGTCAGGAAATAGGGTCTGGGGTGAGTTGTATGAAAAATGTGCAGACTGTCCTCAGTTTTATTCCCTGTTGTGAACTTGGCCAAGTGAGCTTGGCTTTGTGCAACAAATTATTTCCAGTCATATGTTTCAAGATGCTATCAATTTGCCAGTGTAATAAGTTGGTTCAGCAGGGTGTGGACGTATCTGAGCCAAATCCAAACAAATGGCTTGGCTAGGGCCCTGTTTTGCTGTTTCAAAATGCAAAATAACCAGCAGGAACCACGAAGAGGAAGGGGATCACAATTGCCTTAATGTTACAGTCCATAATAGTGTTGTATTTAACTCCTGTTAGAGTAACTTGACCTTAACTTGGTCTTTCCTACCTACATTTGTACCTTCTTATCCTAAAACCTGAACTATGTCACGAACAATTTAATGTCACCAGATATAAAAACCTAACCTATTTTCCTGCTAATTCTTTTCTAATTTTTCACTATTGCAAATTCAAAAGGCACTACTTTGATGTGGTCTAGTCAGCCTTGGTCTTTAGCAGCTTTGCTTCTAGACTATCTTCCAGCTGTCCTGCTGTGTTGTCAACATGACCAGTAGTAACACTTTTGTTCTGATGGCAAGAGGCTTATATAAAAATATCTTCTAGTACAGAGCCTGAACAAGACTTAGATACCAGGGCTGGCAGGGTAGTGATTCTTACATGTGATGGGCTTGTTAGCTAGGATTTGTTAACGTATATGTCTAAAATACACATTTAGATGTTGAAAGTGTAGTTGGAACAAGGAAAAGTGACAGGAAAGACAGACCACAGAACAAGATATTATCCAAAAATTTCCTTTAATTGAGACTTTTTTTTTCTTAATTGTTTTTTCTAATATTTCAGAATGGAGATATTTTCCTCTCTGTATGTAAAAATATGATCTGAGAAAAACAAATTCTCTCTCTACTTTCCTTCACACCATATAGCTTTTATTTTGTTCACTTTCTGTTCATTTTCATTTCACACATCTACATGGAGTGATATTATCTATAATCTGAATAACAATTCATGTAGGTTTGCTACCATATCATGTACAGTGTTTTGTGTCAGTGACTCCCAAACTATTTTTTACCAAGAATTCCTCTGGCACATAACTTCCCAGAGCCTTCTTCACCTCTGTTCTCTCTTCTTGTCCCTCTGGTGCTGCCTAGCTCTTCTTATACACCTGCAGATCCCTTCCCTTTCCACTGGATCCTGGTATCACCCTTCCTTCCATTCCTCCCCTAACGGGGCCTTCCTTCCTACCCTTATGTTTGTTTATCATTCTCTTCTGAGCCAGCTTGGAATATATTTTCCTCTTCTTGGAATTTCAATGCTCTTCCCTTAAGAAGATGAGGGCATGGTAACAGTAAAGGGTTAAAGCAAACCCTTAAAAGTAAAGCCTTCTGCTTTTCCTATAGAGCCATATATTCTCGCTTTCCCATCCTAACAAAACTAGATTTCCTGCTTTCTGAAACTGAGTTTGATGGTTTAGGGGATAAGTGCTGTCACAGAAATCTCCTGATGTCCAGCATCTACCCCTTGGGAGCAGGAAGTATTTTATGTCACCTTTGAATGCAGCACTGTCTCTTTGTATGCAAGTATTAGAAATTTAACATTTGAATATATAAAACATTTCGGCATCAGACTGTTGTGGGTTGTTGCTTATTCTGTCATCCTTCGGTCCCAGCATGGTCCCTTTGGAAGTATTACGGTATCATTCAAAAGGAAAAAATATTTATCCATTTGAATCTAATGGTGGTGTAAATTCTATGGACCTAATCCTAAAATGTTCTGTTTGCCCATTTTCAAACAAAATTTGCACTGAAATTAATGGCTCAAGATTTTTTGTTACTGTTATAATGCCATTGAAAAAGAGAAAAAACTTGTCAGAAGCATTTATTTTTAGATAATGCATTAGAAATGCATTTCTTTCTTAGAAGAGGAGAATCAACTGGAAAACAAATATAATTGAGAAGATCTTTAGTCATTACAGGCATTACACAATGAATAGAGATGCTTTTCTGTAAGGGTTTGATATGATAAGTTAGAAATCATTTTCATTTATTTTAATTTAGCTTCTGACATTCCCAGAGGTTTTGTCTTGGGTTTAAAAAGCACAAAGAATACTGTCCCCAGAAGAAAATGCTGTCCTACGTAATTTCTTTCTTCTTTGGTTGCAATCAATTATTCTTTCAGTGATGCTCATCTTAGGTGCTGCTCCTTGGCTGCAGTATACTTTTTGCCATATGATACCCATGGCTGTAGCTCACCATAAAATGATCATCCAAGTTGCTAGGTTCAGTCATCTGTGGATAGGGTCTGGAACATGGTATTTTGCTTTGATTTAATGTGAAAAGTGTGTTCTTCCTTTCCTCCATTGTTAAATGCTTTCCAAGAAGTATTTGTGCCTTGTTGCTGGGTCTCCCAGCACACAGCAGTGGAGTTGCACAGCAGTACCTCATGGAGATCCCTTGAATTGCTCCTCCTGGACACAGAGGTTAGAAAGATGATTAGTTAGAAAGATGCACAATGCTCTTCATTTGGGGAATACCCAGGAATATTTTTTTGTATGTGTTTTATCCACCATTTAGACATTCACAATCACTGACTTTTTTCGATTCAGACCTGAAATAACAGACATATCATTCAAACTGAGAACCCAACTGTATTTTCAAGAGCTGATATTAATAATTTGAAATTGATTCTTTTAATAAGAAGTTTTCTGTTCTTGAGACTTTTTTGTTCTGTAAGAATGATTACTTCTATTCTGACCAAAACAAGAGAGAACTGGCACAAGGTTAATTATGTAAGGCAATGACAAGGATATTAACCTGGCAACAGAGAAATGCCAGATCAGCAGAAATGAGTTAGAATATCTCCTATTGGAGATACTGGAAATATATGGAATCTCTTGCTATTAAACATGTTTTGTTCTACACATTTGTTGACAACAGAATCAAGATTAAGGAAAGTGACTCTAATCCACCGGTTTGGACATCCATCTGGTATACTGGAAAACCAACTGTGTTTTTCAGCCCCACAGGCATAAAGGTTTCTGTTAGAATGGCAGGAGTGAATTATGGATGACTACGGCACACTATGGAAAATTACATTAGCATATGTAACACAAAGAGGGTTAAGTATAATTACAGTAGCTGTACACAGCAAAGTGTGGATGAGTCAAAAAACAGTGAGACAGATGCTATTCCTGCTGAATAACCTTTGTGTGCTTGGAGAAAGAGATTCCAGTCTTCCTTTGGTTTGTATAATGTGAATATTTGCCTGGCATACTTTTTTGCCAAAGCTCAGTATGTAGCACAGATGTGGGGTTAATGTTCAATTCGCATTAAGACACAGATGAAGTCTAGCATTCAACAATTCAGATTTGATATGCCTTGAAATGCTTACAGACTGAATAGAAACTTTTTGCTTCCTTCACGTGGTAATATATTAGGTTCTCCGTGGTCGCAGGTTAGAATGGTGGAGATGATCAATGAAGTCACAACTTATATGCTTGTCAGGGAACTAGGGAGTGGAAAATAAACACATGAGAACTGGGAATTTTTGGTACCATTGTAGAAAAGTATCTTAGTGCAGTTCTCAGTCTAGAATATGTATAGCTGCTGCCCTGCCAGCAGAGAGAGTTTCAGCTAAATGGAAATAACTTTTTTTGAGGCTTTCATTTAGGACATATTTAAGGCCTTTTAAAAAAATCTTGAGCTTTTAGTTTAACCTTCAGATAAGATGATTACAAGCACCTCTGAGTACATAATGTCCCTCCATTACCTGTTTCTTGGTGTAACAGGAGAATTCACCAATACTTCCTTTGGAAGGGAAAGCCATTTTGTCAGCAGCAATATAACTTTTGACTGCTGACTACATCTAAATGAGAGACTTAGGGGTTATGGCAATTAGCAAATGCTGCTGATGATGTAATCCCGTAAAACTTGATGCACTTCTGCTTTTCTAAAATTTCTGTTTAATGGCATATTAAGGGAAGCTGCTATCTGTACATAGCTATTTAAATGCTCTAGTGTCTGGATAATTTATTAAACTTATGATCTCTCCTGTCTCCATTGTCCTAAACTCTGTTTTTTTCAGCAAAAAATAGATTCAGTCTTGTCAGTGCTTACCCTTGAATTTTCTTACTTGTTACCTAGCCTTGTATTTTGTATTTTAATACCAAGACTACCTCTTAGATTGCATAACTACCTGACTCTAATTCACCCTGTGTTTGTGTTTGCCAGAATGCTTCTATTGTTTCCACATCCTGCTTATACATGAATGTTCCCTGGTTTCTTTGCGCTGGAAGGTTATTCATGAGCTTAAAGGCGATAGAAATCTTCCTTTTCATCTTTTCTTCTCTCCTCACCTCACAGCCACTGTGATATATTAGTGGAGTGATTCTGTGAATATCAAGTGTAGAAGTTGTGGGGTTCAGCCCTAGTGCTTCCTTCTCAGAGTAATCCAGCTGTACATAGTAATCTTGCTGAAATTAATTGCTTACTGGAGCGAGAGCTGTGTGCAGTGTAGGGCTCTAGGTTCTGTCACAGCTCTATAGCTACCATTCATTCTATAAATTAATCTGCTATATTCTTTTAACAATGGAAACTAAATGCATAATGCTAAAATCAAATCAATGCCATCCGGATCAGTCACCAGGGGTTTCTTGATCTCTTTCTGTCAAGGCTTTTGTTATTCAGACATTCCCTACAAGCTGTCAAATGGTCCTACTCAAAAACAACCAATAAAGTAAGCACCCCTTAAATATTTCCCCAGGGAATCCTTTTAAATTGAACAGGGAGTAATCTATCTTGTAGTGTCAATAATGCTGAAAATGTTACTTTGGTTGATTCTACTATGTGCCTTCTCTAGTGATATTCCAAATGCTGTTCTGGGAAGATGATTGCTACTTGAATTCACTGCATTGCTCTCTGCTTGCAGCACCAGTCTCAAACCTGTAGCAAGGGCTGTCTGAGATAGGCTGTATAATGGAAGAGTATTCTGGTGATCTGATTGCTTTCTCAACTTTTTAAATCTAACCACTGATAGTGGTGCTCTTAAATTAAAATCAGATGGCAAGGATGAACGTGCTGATAAGATGTTCTCAGATGGCTAACTGATAGAGTCCCTACATGCAGCAGAAATGTGTCCATCTGCTGAGCATAGCATGAGTCTGATTTACTATACTACACAAAGCTGGTTTAACACTAGTATCAATAATGTAATTTTCTTTATTATATAAAGTGGATAGAAAATAATTTTACGATGCAAATTTAGTCTATTAAGAGTATTTCTGTGAATAAATTATGCTAGATGTTCTTTTAATTCTTGTTAGCACAGATTTTTTTTTCACAGATGTCATTTTTGAGCATTAGACAATTTTTTTTTCTCCTGCTGTTGTGAAAGAAGAACTGCAAGTACTGACATTAAACATTTCGGGAAATTTGTTCTGTTCTTTTTATAATAAGGGAAAGCAGTCTTGCCAAAATTCAGACCTTCCAGTGACTTAAATATTTGTTTTACTGTATTATTTCATAGGTGCTTGATGTCATCCTAAATAAACTAATTAAGGGACAATTTCTGAAATCCCAATCGCATAGTTGTAACCTATAATCATGCTTTTATTTGCTAATTCTTTTAAAAATTCATATCTGCAGTGGAAACAGACAGCTTTATGTGTGACTACTAAAATATGTTTTCAATATAAATTTGTGGATGAGATAACAAATGCTAAAAACTTTTGATTACAAGATGTTCATTTTTGGGTTTGGTTGGGCACCAGAGCAGCCTAGAAATGGGGCGTTTTTACAGTGAGGGTGATGAAACACTGGCACAGGTTGTGCAGAGGAGTTGTGGATCCTTCATCCCTGGAAGTGCTCAAGATGAGGTTGAATGGGGCTAGGATCAACCTGGTCTAGTGGAAGGTGTTCCTGCCCATGGCAGGGGGTTAGAGTGAGAGGAGTGTGAGGAGTTTTAAGGACCCATCCAACCCAAGCTATTGTATGATTCTATGTCCCAGCCTGGCCTCAGCCCATCCCCATCCCCATGGAGGTGCCCAATGCCCAAGCCTGGGGCTGCCCCAGTGCCCTGCTCTTGGCTGGGATGGTAGGATTGGGCCGGCTGCCAAGGATCCCCGTTGGGCACCCCGGCCATAGACATGCAGACAGAACAGGTGTTACTTATAAGGACCCATCCAACAGCAAAATACTCGAGCAAGGAAACAGCATTTGCAGGAGTGTGAGTGAGCGTGGTGCTGACCCAGCTCTCCCGTGGCTGGGCGAACACTTTTGTGGCTGGCAGTGGCACCTGTGGTCATGCACCTGGTGACGGACACGCTGCTCTGGGAGCCGCTGGAAAACACACAGTGGGCACAGACATAGGAAACTGTGCATAGGTGTCCTGGTTTACCTCTAGCTGGCAATGAAGTACCACAGAGTTCTCACTCACTCCTTCCCCCCAACCCTGTTGGGATTGAGCCAAATTAGGAAAGATACCAGTGAAACCTGTGGGTTCACTTTAAAAACTGAAACAAAGTAAAATATAATGTATAATATGATAATAATAATAGTAAAAATAGTGATTAAAGGGGGACAGGGGAGAGAGAGATAAAACTGAAGAAAAACAAGTGGTGCACAATAGCGTTACTCACCACCTGCTGATCGATGCCAAACCCCTCCCCAAATCACGATCAGCCCCACTTCCAGGTAACTTCCCAGTTTATATAGTGGGCATGGTGTGAAATATCCCCTTGGCCAGTTTGGGTCAGCTGTCCTGGCTAGATGAGACCCTGAGAAGTCCTTGACTTACATTGGGCCCTATGTAACAACAATCAAAACATCTGCGTGTTATTAGCATTACCCTCCTACTGAATCCAAACCACAGCCCTCTACAGCAACTAGAAAGAAAATTTAGTCTATCCCAGCCGGAACCAGCACAATATATAAAGTGAAAACACTGAAAGCATTGACAGTGCGTGAGCCGCCATGAGGGCCGAGCCGGCAGGGGGCGACGTCAGCCCGCGCTCCGCGGTGAGAAAGGCCTCGCGCTGTGGTGGCGGGAGCGCTGCACCGTCCCAGGGACACCGTGAGGGCGGCGTGCCTGTGAGGCACGGTCCTGCCTGGGACACCATGAGGGCAGCGTTCGTGTGGGGCACAGTCCCTGGGACACTATTGTGGGGGAGCGTTCCTAGGGGACGTGTCCAGCTTGGGCTGCCACTGCCACGGAGTCTTTCAGCTTGGAAAGTCCTCTGAAATCCAGTCCAGCCATTAGCCTGGTAAATACCTCCAGGGCTGGTGACTCCACTAATTCCCCGGGCAGCCTGTGCCAGTGCTTGACAACAGTTTCGGAGAAGTTTCTTTCCTAATTAAATACCCTTTGCAGGGTAAAACTAAACACTCCTTTTTGGTTTAAATTTTGAAGGCCTGCGGNGGGTCAGCTGTCCTGGCTAGATGAGACCCTGAGAAGTCCTTGACTTACATTGGGCCCTACGTAACAACAATCAAAATATCTGCGTGTTATTAGCATTACCCTCATACTGAATCCAAACCACAGCCCTCTACAGCTACTAGGAAGAAAATTTAGTCTATCCCAGCCGGAACCAGCATAATATATAAAGTGAAAACACTGAAAGCATTGACAGTGCGTGAGCCGCCATGAGGGCCGAGCCGGCAGGGGGCGACGTCAGCCCGCGCTCCGCGGTGAGAAAGGCCTCGCGCTGTGGTGGCGGGAGCGCTGCACCGTCCTAGGGACACCGTGAGGGCGGCGTGCCTGTGGGGCTCAGTCCTGCCTGGGACACCGTGAGGGCAGCGTTCCTGTGGGGCACAGTCCCTGGGACACCATGAGGGCGGCGTGCCTGTGGGGCTCAGTCCTGCCTGGGACACCGTGAGGGCAGCGTTCCTGTGGGGCACCGTCCCTGGGACACTATTGTGGGGGAGCGTTCTTAGGGGACATGTCCAGCTTGGGCTGCCACTGCCACGGAGTCTTTCAGCTTGGAAAGTCCTTTGAAATCCAGTCCAGCCATTAGCCTGGTAAATACCTCCAGGGCTGGTCACTCCACTAATTCCCCGGGCAGCCTGTGCCAGTGCTTGACAACAGTTTCGGAGAAGTTTCTTTCCTAATTAAATACCCTTTGCAGGGTAAAACTAAACACTCCTTTTTGGTTTAAATTTTGAAGGCCTGCGGTGGCTCAAGGATGATGAATAATTCTAATTCTAATAGAAACCCTTTAAGCCTGTCATATTTCTCAGATGAGAAAGGAGATGGTTCTACTCAGTGAACACTGACCGTCATTTATGGAGCAGGTGCTGTATCCAGGAGAGCTGTGAGCAGTGCTGATGGTGGCCTTGGTTATTTATACTTGCACCAGCGAATGCCAGCGTCTTGGCTGTGATTGCCTTGTGCTTAGTGTGACATTGGTTTAAGCCCTTCTGAGAGGGACTTGAGGGTGCTGGTGGATGAGAGGCTGGACATGACCACCCATCTGCCCTTGCAGTCCTAAAAGCCAGCCATGTCGTGGGCTGCATCCAAAGCACTGTGGGCAGCAGGGTGAGGGAGGGGATTCTCCTCATCTGCCCAGCTCATGTGACCTGAGTGCTGCATCCAGCTCTGGGATGAGGGTCACAAGGCTTGAAATGTTTCTTTTGTTTAAGTAAATATAGAAAAAAGTAAAACATATGAAGGCTTCCTTTTCAAATACTTTATGGCCAGGAATGCAGGCCTACATAATTGGTTCCAGCTATCCGCTGTCACTGCAGGTTTGTTTCATCATCTCTTTTCTAAGATTGTCATGATTGCTACATGCTGGCAGAAATTCTTTACAGGTGTGGCAAAGGCCAAAAGAGGGAAAAAATTCTACAGCAGTCTGCTTGACAAGAAAGTTCCATATATAGCAAAGGAGAGGTTTAGGTTTCTGCTGCATTTTTCCTGTGTTACCTATAAATGAAATCAGCTTTAGTTGGGATTGCTTTTCATTACAGGCACTGTAGTACAATGCTCTGTCTTGTGCACCAAGTCTATTCACAGAATTATTCATCAATAATCAAATATCAGCAACACCTTGTGGGAAAGTATTTCTTAATTTTCTGGTAGTTTTGATGCTACAGAAGACTTCCTGTTTGTCTCCTTGCCATGAAATAACCAGTCTGAGATCATGATCAATTTCTGTTACCCCAACATTTAGCCTTTCATCTGAGACAGAAAAATTTTCATGTGACTTTTTGCAAATAAACTAATGTGAAGCCTCCTAATATAGACCATGGCAAAGAACCACAGTTAGTTTTCCTGCCATTGTATGAGATTGATACACATTAGGGGGTATAAAACAATAAAGGACAAATACTTTCGTTTGAGAGAACCATACGTGTGCATGGACTCTTGTCTGTACTTGATTATATTTTAGCCCTCCATTTTAATCCTATCCGAGCATTTCCCAGATGTCAAAATATATTTACCCTTGTAATGCACATTGTTTTCTCTTGGTTTTGGTTCTGTAGGAGAGTTCTCTCAAAGTTTTGTTGGTTCACTTTTGAGAAATCCTTCTGTGTATTTCAAAGACTTATGTCCAGTCTTCCTTAGCTTGTTTCATCAGCAGCCTGAAATATTGTAACAGCAAAGATTACAGACTCTCATCAGGGAAAGCAAGCACAGGCAAGCACTTAATTGTCAGAAAGGGCACGAACATCATCAAATTCCAATACTGCAACAGCTCATTGATTTAAAATACACTATTGACAACCATTTCTTCCCCTCTTCCCCCCACTTGCTGTCACGAGTATTCTTCAACAACATTTATTTAGAAGTGTAAATTCCCATACTGTGGGTGGTTTTTCCCCTCAAGTAAATTAGTGCTTTGAGTAATCCTGTTGAGTTTGCAAACATTGTATCCTAAATATCCATCTTCCAAATTCAGGTTACTAATTCTGGTAATTACTACCAGAATACTGGTATAGTTTATCAGAGTGTATGTATGATAAATGTATGTGAATGTTAAATGAGTGCAGTTCTTTTAGACAAGGTATCAGATACTGTCTGGAAACAAAATGAGATTCATAGAACCAGATTGGTTTCTGTGAGCCAATGTATTTCTGTCATTGTCTCAAGTAGATCCTTAGAGATCTGCTAGATCCTTAAATGTTGTGCTTTAGGGTATTTATTTTATCTTTTAGAATAATAAGTTCTTAGAGACTTGGCACAGATTGAGATGCCCAAGACTCCAACATGAGTAACAGACTTTAGAGGCAGAGGACCATTAATATAATTAGGCTCCTATTGTGCAAAGCACTGTGCAAAAATTAAAAGAATGGAAAATCTGTGCTCAAATAAATAATCATTTCCAAAACTCAGCAGATTGCTGAACGTTAGAAAATGTCTGCGTAATTTTAAAAAAATGTTTAGTTGATGGAAAATCCTTTTGACACATTAAGGCACTGAAGGTATTTCTGGATGCAAGAAAAAAGCAAAATTGAAAGGCAGGTCCCCAACAGGCAGCTCCATGTTGAGGCAGAGGAAGCTGCAAATAGCACCTTTTATAACCCAGGAGAGCAAGGGAAGGAAATGTGGATTTGGGTGCACTGTTTCCCTTGCAGCCCCCTTAGCTGGCAGAAAGGAAATGGGGCTTTTGTGCTGAGATTTTGGCAGACTACCTAGAACAGGTCTGTAGAAAGAAACTAAAATTGTCTGTTTCATAGCTAGCAAGAGGTGCAAACACATGTATTGCCATCATCTCTTTTTTGGTAATCCGTTCTGGTGGAAATTATTATCCGTTCTTTAAAGTATTTGCCTAAAAATATTTCTTAATATAAACATTTCCACCACAAGCAGTTGTATTTTCTAGTTTGGTTTTGGTGCTCTTTGAGCAGTCTACTAGAAACTGCACATAGCTATGGAAGCCATCTTGCTCAAATTGGAAGATTGAAAAAAACTGCCCTTAACCAACTTCAAGATGGAATAATTTTGGATTCAGACATAAAAATAGAGTCTGGAGATGGTACACATAGTCTCTTTATTTGTTTGAATATCAGTAGAAAAAAAAAGTAATTGCCATTTTCAATAATTCTGTTCCTTAAAAAGCTTAATTCACATTGGATATGTGCATGAGAATTTGAGAATTATGGTTTTGAGTCACTTACATTTTTAGAACAGTTGAGCTTGTCATTGCTTACCTCACTTTCAAAATGGGAATTTAGGTTCCTATGTAATCAATGTGTTTATTAAAATTTTATTATAAATGGCTTTTTCAAGCACTCTGGCTTTGTGTGAACATCTCTACATTACATCCATACTTCTGAAAATCCTAGAAAGAGTAAAGATGCCATAAGTGGACCAGCTGCCTATTTTTTCCTCCAGGAAATTCCAATGAGTTGCTTTTGATACGATTAGATTTCATTTTGGCCTTGAAAAAATTTGCTGCATAATTGGTAAGCATTTCTCAAAAGCATTTTGTACAAACAAACTTCAGCTTTCTTTCAAGGTATTTTCTAATGTAGATTTATGGTTGTTTTGAAATCTAATCTTGAAATATTCTGGAAAAATACGTACTTCTAAAAAAGTGTGTTATATTAATAAGACACAAGCTTTTCAGTCTTCTCAAAGTCAGAAAAAGGAGACAGTAAGTCATGTTTTTAGATGTGTGATCAGTTAGTCACTACCATTCCTCATTACACTGAACTGGGAAGCAGACTTGTTTCTGACAACCTCCAATTAGAGAGTACAATTTACTTCTTGACTCAGGCAGTGGTGATTTACGTGGCAAAAAAAGATTGTTTTTCTTATGCTTTGTTCTGTAGAATAACCTGACCCTTGCACTTCTTCAGGCAAGGAACTGAAGGCAATTGAGGGTAGATTCTCAAGGGGACTTCTGTTGCTGCAGTACTAACCTACATAATTCCTAACGTTGTGTACCCAGGCGGCTAGATGAGTTCACGATGCAGAGAAAAGATTATGAATTCTGTCACGCAATCCTTTCATTTTATATTTACCTAAAAATGGGTTTGTAATTCAGCATGTGGAAATGGCGAAACCTCTAGGAGATGGGGAAAGGCTACCAGAGGGGTCAGTCCTGAGGTCAGTGCCTTTGGGGAGCTCCCTGTCTCTCATGGCCCTCCCCAGCTTCTTGCTACTTTGAAGAAACAAATGTTGATTTTCTCAAGGGCTTAAATTAATTTTTGAATTCCAAGGATCCATCTCAATAGCAAATGATTTTTAATTTTTCTATGGAAAGAAGAAGTTCACAAGGGAAGATTGAGAACAACTTGTTGTTTCCTGTGGGATACTGTCCTGCTGAAAGGTTTGATAAGTCCTAGTTTTATAATGTAGTTAAGCTTTTTGATCTGGATTTTCCAGTTCCTAAATAAATATTCTGATGACTTTATGAAGATATCCTATCCTCTTGTTCATTGGGTTGAAATAGGCTCAGAGTATATTGTTAGCTGCTATCTGTGAGAAACAAAGGGGATTGTCAGTGTTATGTCTAACAGGAGTTTTTAAGTAGGAAGTGTCCACAGAATTGTACTAGAATATGGAGACAGGAATATAGAAGGGAATTCCAGCCTCAGGTGGGTCAGAAAAGCCTTTATCCAGCTTTCCTTGATGAACTCTAAATGAAACCCTATAGATACCACATATATTTCAGGTTGGGGTTTGGAAGTGATAGAAGAGGAAACAAACCATCAAGACAAAAAGGCTCTTTCAGACACGAGGAGAATAGCAAATAGTGTCATTTTCAGAAGTGTCCTGCTAACTGCTACATGAAGCCTTGCTATTGCTAAAATAACTGAAACTTGATAATTTGTTTAGTCACGGAAATTTCATAGCTAAGTAATTTCTTCCTTTTTACTGTGATTGTTTTTACCTCCTGGTAGTTCATATTGTTAATTTGGTGTTATTTAAGTCTGAACTATATTTGAGTTACCCCAGTTAAGGATATGGCTTAGAAACTTAAATTTAATTTGCACATCTTAATCCATTAAGTATAACTTAATTTCTGTATCATTAACATAAGGGGAGAAACCCCACTCCATGCCTGAGAACATTTCTTCATTCCATATATACTTAGTATCAGATTTAAGTGTTGATGAGTTCTCAGTTTTTGTAGATAAAATGGAAAATATGGATCAGATTGGTATCCTACCCCCATATTTTCAGGATCTGAGATCCAGAATAAAATTCAAGTGCTGACCTTTTAAATAATGCCCTGTCTAATTTTGCATTAAATTCGTTGAAGAGAAAGGACTCTCCTTTGGATATTGCTGGATATTGCTACAGTGGATATATTTTCTGTGCTGTCTGTGGTGATTCCTGTGAAATGCTATTAACAGCAAGAGATTACTCTGTACAGTTTATGATGGTAGCCTTGCTGATAGAAGCAGATACTTTCTGTTACATTAATGTTCCATTTAAGTAGCAGATACAAACTTTATATAATCTCATTCCCCATACGTGCAATATATGTGTCTATGAGTTTGGCTTTGCAGATTCATTTAGCACCTAATGCACTTTTAATGAAATATGGTTTTTAGCATCTCTTTGTAAAGGATGTGATGCAATGATTTTTCATACTGCTTCATACAAGAGACATTTATAATTTTCAACAGAGTTATGCAAGTCTGATACTTGGTTTACTGGAGGGAGGAGGAGAAGAAGGAAAAATGAAAGTGAATTAGGTCAGAAACCTCACATATAATCCCGTACAGCCTCATGACATTTCATCCTGCTCTTTCTGCTGAAAAGTGTGAGTTAAACTGATGAGCTGTTTCTGCTGGAGAGCTCAGATGCAGAACTAGTAAAGTATTCATCCACCTATGTATCTCGTCAAAATCTATTTGACAAAATACATAATGAAGGCCATTGGTTATTCACAATTCCAGAAGAATGGAATTAAGTGTGGGAAGAAATTAGTACTCCCACACAATAACTAATGCTGAACAGGATCCATAAACCATTTGTGTATCTGCCTTTGTAGGGCCAACCAGTATGAAGACTTACTGCTTGTGTTGCAAATCCATGCTTTATTTCTGGTTTAGGAGACGTAATGGGGGTGGTGGTCATGGAGAAAGCAGTATGAGGGGTGTGCATCTGACTTTAGAAATCTAAACTGAAGTAGAGAGACAGCTATAAAACAGAAAACTAATGTCTTTGTCTTCAAATACAGACAGTAGTTTCAGTGGTGTGGAATATTAGACCAGACCGTGAGCCAAAATAAATTTAACTGGAAAAAATGGTGTTAATAGTTCTCTAGCACTGTTTAAAAAAACTTGTCAAAGCTGGCGATCTAATTAATGCAGTAGATCACATTTGTTGGTTGCAGATGGAGAGCAGACTGTTTCTCAATTGGTTTAACTCATGTTAGTGAACTAAGTATAAAGCAGTACAGGAGTGAAATATTGTTTAGAAATATATGGGTTGAAATGGTTCTGTATTATCCAATTACCAGAACTAAAATTGGAAAACCTGACAAATATTGATGGGATAGAATATTTAAATTATTATCAATCATTATATTTCAGGAGATATTAATCCTGAGCTTAAGCCAGTATTTTCTTATTGACCCTGCTATTCTGAATTTTTAGTCAGGATTGCTTGTACCTCTTCTATCCTGTTCTGTGTCAGGTAACTCATATTGGTCACCAGCAAGAACAGGACATAAAAGTACATGAAGTTTTGGGTTGGTTCAGTAAATAATATATTTTTCCTCTCTGGCAGCAAATGCTTCCAGAGTGTATGCAGTGAAATGGCAAAAAAAGACAAGTGGGAAAAAAATTCAGCCAAAAATCTGTAGCAGTTCTTCCTTTTCAGAGAGATAAATTTGTCATGGAAAATTCTACTGTCTATTTCTGTAGACCATGAAACAGCAGGTAGGTATTATTAAGATGAAATATTTAATAGCTTTTTCCTCTATTAAGATACTTCATAACCATCTATGGTAGGGGACAGCACCTAATGAGTATTGTTCCCAGTGGAATTTTAAACCAAGAATTTACTTAATATATTCACTAGTGAACTCACACTTCACATCCTTGCTTTGGTGGACCACACTTATTAAATAAGAAACCTAAAAAATTGTACTGCTCATGACATTTTTATTATATAATCTCCTTATTTCAGGGCAGGGTTTTTTTGGTTGGTTGGGTTTTTTTGGTGAGCTTAAATATGCTTTTCCTTCTACGTGTCAGGATCTGGATGCTGGGCCTTTGCTGTTGGCTTCTGGAGAGTAGCTCTAACTGATTATCCTTCACTGGCTTTCTTTTCCCTTGTCTTCCAGAGTTTAGACTTACTCAACCTTGTCTATATACCAAGCTAAAGTAATGGTGAATTCTTAATTTGAGTTTCATGGGCTTCACTTTCTAGATCCACTAATTAGGTAATCCTGTAATGATATCTCAAAAGTGATTCCAGCTAGTGAAGTGCCTTATGAACTGGAAAGACTGGGGAAAATGCAGAGGTGATGTGTCATTTTCCTTTAAGAAGGAAGAGAGTTTCACCCTACCATTTCCTTTATATGTTGTAGCCTGTAATTGTAAAAAAATTATGTTCACCTTTCTTTCCTGTCTTACAGAATTGAGATCCACATGCCCCATTCTCTTGCCAAGTTTGGGTGTCCATGGCCTCGGGGATATATACATGGGGAGTGCTCTTCAACCATCCTGTTGAATTTAGATTGTTGTGTAGCAATGAATTCAGGATTCACTAGGCCAGTAAGAGAATAGAGTAGAACATGGCTTCATGAGTAGGGCACCATGAGATAGATGGATAGCTTCAGTTCTGCTCCAAGGATTCATATTTTATTCAATGCTGTTTCATCATCTCCCCTTTCAACTGTTTTAAAAGGAAAAGAATAGTCCCTGTTTAGCTATTTCAAAGATGGGTCATAGACCCCTTCTTTCAGGAAAGGGCTAAAAGCTGTGAATCTGTAACAGATAAAAGCATTTTCCTGCAAAATGTGAAACACAGTGTAGGTCACGGTCACATTTCAAATGCATCCTTGTGCTTACTGTTTCCTAAACCTGCTTCCAAAAGGCACCTCCTTCCTTGCCCTCCTTCCCCCACAATAGAAAATGAATTATTAAAATACTTCTCTCAGGAGCAAAGGGAGGCCTAAGGAAAGATTACTGACTCTACCTTTTTCTTTATCCTCTGTCTTTCTCCCTGGTAATCATGTGAAAAGTGCACACTTGTTACTGCAGGCTAAGCATGCTGGAGGAAGGCGTGAGCAAGGCTCAAGGCTCCAGTGTGCCTTGTCCTGCTGGCAGCTGCTGGGTGAGGATATTTAGTTTCTCCAGCCCCTTTTCAGCCCACCTGGCTCTGGCCTAGCTGTACCATCACCTCTGGCATATCTCTGCTTATCTGGTGGGGTAAGGAAGCAGTGAATCTTTACTGTGAGAAAAGGCCATTTCCCAGTCTATGTCTTTGTGGATGGGGAAATAAGGCATAAGGTTAGTGATGGGAGGCCACACAAATACTCTTTACAGCAAGTTTGGCAAGAGCTGAGCTCTCTTGATCTCTTGACAGCAGGAGTCCCAGATGAGTCCACTTCTGCTGGAGCTCGGCGATTAAGAATTTTCGTGCAGGATAGAAATGTCTGGATGTTTGTGCTAGAGGAGCATCACTGAAATGGAAGATGAGGTGAATAGCTAGAGCAATCCTCAGAAAGGAAGAGTGTGAATTTGTGAGAGAGTGAACACAGAAATTAAGAGGCTGGAGACAGGAAGAAGGTTAGAATTATTTTTTGACCTAGAATAATTCCAGTGTCTACCTTTAGGACCACATTTTAATGTCTCTTTGGATGCCCTTTCAATCCTCCCTTGTGGAGCAGTGGTGTCTTGAGCAGGTATCTGGAGACCTTTCAGAGAGGTGGATGCTGGAAAATGCAAGTTTGACTATGGAATGCCTGACTTGCAAGTGCTTATTCTCCTTGTTAGCCTTGGCTTTGATACTATGGAAGAGGAGAAAAAAGCTAAAGGTGAAAGAGAAAAAAGCAGCACAATTTAGCAGCAGACATTTTCATTGTTGGTGTCCTATAAAGTGCTGGTTGCTGGTTATTTTCTTCAGGTTTTTGTTTTCCCTAAAATTACTCAGTGCTCATCCTCCAGCCTTACAAAACCTGGTCATGGTATTTGTGATTTGTGATGGAAAGCAATCTTTTCCTACATTTTTTTTCCAAGCCAGCCCTTCCAAAATTAGATATTCTTCCAGCTAGCAGTGAAGACAAGACTAATGTGTCATCTTCAGCCTGGTAGCTGACCTTCATCTTATATGTAAGAAAAGGATATTAACTTAATTTACTTTTTTGGTGTGGTGGTGGAAGGCTGTGGCTGCTCTGAAAAGTAGTCTGAGCAATCTGAAGAAAATTAGTTGAATGGTTCAGCTGACATGCATGTGTGACTCCAGGCCATCAGGATATTAAAATGAAAACTGGGTGACTTAAGTGTGATAAATATGAAAAGGTTTTATCATTTAGCAAATTATAACTTCACTTTCACGCTTTGATTTAGACTTTAAATAGTTACAGTAGGAAAAAGTGCATGGTAACAGACAAAGGCAAACTGCAGATTTTTTCTAATTTACTTTGTATCACAAAATTATCACATTAAACAATGCAAGGGAATGTGATGACCCTGCAATATTTTTATGATACTACCAAAACATTTCCTCATAAATTAAGGTCCTCTGACAGAAGCATAAATACATACATTCAAGTTCAAACATTGATATAGATAAAAGTGTAGTGATAATGAAAGTAGCTGTCAGGGCTACACTGGTCTTGAAAGGTGATAGAACTGTGTGTGTGGGAAGACATTTTGGTGATGACAAATGAATCCCATCTGTCTTTCTGCATAGGGCTGGAGAACGATCTGAAGTGATATAATTTTTCTACCTGTATGATTAGAGAAGGGTGTTGGAATATGCTGTGTCCATTTGTGCAAGCTGTGCTTGTTCTTCAGTACTATTTCCTTGTAAACAAAACTTCCTTGCTCACTGTCCTTCCTCTTTCCCAACCTCCAGTCTAAGAGGAAGAGGATATAAGACACTAACTTCTTAGAATCAGTGCATGATAAAAGCAACATATAACATATAGAAACTTACTAGTCTTGACATATTGATTTGTTAAGCTTTAAATAACATTTGAGTTTCTTGTATCCCAGTTTCCACACAGGCATAATGTCTTTCAACCTTTGCTTGATAAAGATTACTTCATGGGTGTAAGCAAAAGAAGGTGAAATAAAATAATGTAAAATGCATGGTCCTGTTACTCACAGTGTGTGGATAATGACTTGAATGAGACTATACAGCACTGAAATTTGCTGTGCCTGGTTTCTGAATTTCTTTTGTCAGGGTTTTACTTTTTGGAACAGCTTTTCCTATTAGGGTACTGTATTTCAAGTAGTCAATGAAGTGTCATGCGGTGAATCCTTTTCAGTTTTAGTTTTGCATTTTTATTCACTTGCTTTCCTTCTATCTATTTTGTTTTTTATCAGAAAAGCAAATGCTTGACCTCATTTCTTACCTTAATTATGAATCAGTTTTGATACTAAAATTGTAAAGAATATTTCATGAATATTTGGCCTGCAACTCGGGTAACAGTGGCAAGATCAAAATCCATTTTTAATATATTTCCGATATATTTTCAGCATGTCCTTGATCCTGTCATCTGATTTTGCAGTTGTCTTCAATGAGCAGAAGCACGTCATGTCATAGTTTAAATAACATATTGCCCATTCCTCTACTTCATGTCTTTTCTGTACATGGACAAGGCCTCTGTACACTAAATGCTAGTTTTGGCTTTCAGAGGCATTCTAGGACCTCTAGCACCACTGCACCTCAGGTAAGGAAATCTTATCTGACTCATGGAACTGGCAGAAGAAAAGATCCCTTATGGTCTGGGTTTTCTCACAGTGAATACATTATTGTCTTCTGCTTTTGAAGAAGTTTTTTCTTTCAGTATTACAACTGCCAAACAAAAATGTCCCTAAGCTTGCCTTTCTGAGATTATCCTGTAAATTCAATTGGGCCTTTTCCTCATATTGGTCCCTACTTTTTTCCCATTCCAACTGCTTACCTTTATGATGCCAAGTTTTACCTTTTTTTTGAGAAAATATAAATTCACCCATGTATTAATAGTGATTACCTTGTTCACACTTCCCTTACTCTTTTCCTGAATCTGATGAAATGGCAACATTTTGATGTATCATTTTGGTCTGCCCCAGTACCAATTTCATCCTGATAACTCCCTTGGCCTCTCTTAGGACCTGTGGTTCAATTCAAGCCAGACAGACACTTGTTTTGCACAGGCGTATTTTATGCTTTTGAAACTGAGTCCAGCCCAGGTCTTAATTAGCAATGACATATTCCCTGAACTCTGGGTTGGTAAGAGAAGATAAACAACTCTAGGTTGGTAAGCAGAAGATAAGCAGCACTTGCAGCATTCTTGGCTGGGAATCATGCCCTCAATGCCTGTGCTTGATGTGCAGGCATAGTCCCTAAGCTGCTTATGCTCATGTCCATCTGCTGAGATGGCAAAGTGCCTTGTCACAAGTTGTTTGGACTCCTGCCTTGAGCACAGAGGTGCCAGGCAATGATCAGCAGCCTGCATGACAATGCAAGCATCATTTCTTCTAAAAGAACAGCTCCTTTAAGCAATTAGTGTATTACAGGCTGCTACCATGGGCCTCTTACAGCATGGCTACACCTGTTGGTAATTATGTGCCAAGAAGAGAATCCATGAACCATACCAGAGAGCAGTCCAACCAGTGCAGTGTGATTTTTAGCTGCCAAGGAGACAGGTTGCACTGCCGCAGGGGTACAAAAACTCATCAGTACTTTTCCTGGTGTCAAAAAAAGATCTCAGCAGGCCAGAACTGCCTGGAGGCACATCCAAACAGTCCCTACAATGGCCCCTAAGTAGCAACTAAAACAAAGTAACAGTAACAGAACCTGTGTGACAGCTTTCCTCATAGAATTGGTAATTAAATCAAGATAAAACAGGATAGCTTGGTGCTACCCTCTTCAAAGAAAAATAGAAGACTGTGACCTTATTCTTTCCACTGAATAAATGCCTGTGATATGGAAAAGAAGGTAAAATCCATTTTTTGTAGGCCTAATTAAGTAACCCTACAGAGTGGCAGGACTCAGCAGTACTTAACCACTTTGCTACCAGAAAAAACAAAGGGCAAGGAGAAAATTCTGAATAATGCTCCATGGAACTGCAGTAGAAAGGAAAGCACTGAAAGGCAGGTCCTTTTTCAATATCTGCTTTGTCTCAGGAGTCCTGGACTACCCCTCAGTTGAGGGTACAGTAGCTGCCTGACAACAGGACCAATTCTGTCAGCTGGGTTTTCTAAAAGTATTTTGTCTTGAGATGTTTTTAGATCACCACAAGCCACTTGTTTTGGAGAGGAGACCAGAAGAAGCTTCTAACCCATTCTGCCAGCCTCATGCTATCCAGAAGTCAAATCTACAAAAAATGAGCTAGGATCTTTTTTACCAAAAACCTTTTTTGGGGAAGTGAAGTTTTAACAGCTTTTATATGCATTGTCCCAGTTTGCTAATTTTAAAAATGAAAAACTGTTTTATATATATTATATATATATATGCATAGTATAATATATAGTATATATATATACACTGTAGTATATATATAGTATGATAGATATAAGATTTTTTTATTCTAAATTTCTGTTTAACTGAATAAGAATGTTTTTCTTTATTTTTAAAATGCACTTGAAAACATTTTAAATTGAGCAGATTTCAGCCATGCTACTAGTTTTTAGAATTTTAGTAGCCTGTAAAGTTCATGAAATATTCATCTAAGAGAATCTTGAAACAACATTTCATTTTTATTTTTCCTATACACCAGAGAACCGAAATCAGTTGTATCTGTACTTCTCAGCATTAGCCTTGGGGTAATTTAAAATCTTTGAGTTGCTGGAGTGGACAAAAGGACTTGTGAAAGCCTCAGCGTGTTTCCAAGGATGTAGAATAAGCTGAAGGGTTGTTACCAGTCTGCTCTGGCTTACATGCAGCTGTTACAGTCTGTGTCAGGTCTCACTGTGAACAGTGGGAATTCTGCCATTAACTTCATTAGGACCAAGATTTGCCCTAAGCCCCAGCTGATATTTTGTGTACACCATTGGGGTTATGCTATTTTCTGCCAGATGATCATTTTGGGTGCCAGATGAAGGGATTTTGGCAAAGCCTGGTAAACAAAGGCTGTTGATTCCTTATTTTGGGAAAGTTTTGGTTCTGGGAGAGGTAATAGCCTTTGGATTTGCACTGTACAGCTGAGTTAAGAAACTAGTCTCTCGTGTGCAGAGTCATGATGAATGCCAGAGCCTGGGTCTTTGACACCTGCAGGTAACACCATAAACAGCAAAAAAGACCAGTGAATATGTAGATAATGTAATTTAAACACAAATTGGACTTTGTGTGAACCTTTCCCCTCTCATTGAAAAGAAATACAAAATGAGCTCCATGACAAAAGAATATTGAATACCAAGTAAATAACCCATTGCATTTCTTCCGTGTGGTGTCCAAAAGACTCTGAATTGATATTTCAACATCATGTCACAGATTCATTGACTACAAAACTAGCTTATTCTTCTGGTTGGAAAGTAGGATTTACTCTGCTCACTATACAGTTTTACATTTGTTGACCTAAAATTATTTTCAGAATAACAATGTAAATAGTCACAGCTCTACTATAAAATGCTGTCTGGCAGCTTTATTTTGTCCTTGGGTATATAAGTATAAATCTTACTGATAGTAATATAGTTTCTTTGTATAGACCCAAGGATAAAGTTTGGTTAATGATATTTTCTTCTTACATAAGGTATATATAAGTTCCTGCAGGTTTTGGCTGGCCATGTTTTATGGAAGTACAGCTGTCACAGAAACGGAGCGCTGATCCCTTTGCCAGCTTCTCAGGAATGATGCTGGTACATGAGGAGTTGTTGCTCATATGACTAGTGGCAATATTCTTTTCTCTTGCGTAGCAGAAAACAGATGGAGATTATTGTACTCTGAAAAACCTGAGTCTGATCCAGAAGATAAACTTGGAGAAGGAGAAAACTCTTCTGGTTTTTCATTCTACACTCTTCTATGTCAAAACCTAATGCAGCTTTCCTTGAAGGTAACAAGCCCAATTGCATTACTTATGATGGGAAGAATATCAGGCTTTGGCCTTTCTGTTGAGATCAACCAAAAGTATAATTTAAGGGTACCTGTGGCAATGTGATGTAGTTATGATCTACAAAAATTTCATAAAAGCATAAAAAACATAACAGTAGTCATTGTCAGGACTATCCAGTGCAGCATCTTATCTTTGCCAGTAGCCAGTAGTGGGTGGCTAGGGGAAAGTATGAAGGCAGGGCAGATGGTGATACTTCACAGGATTTTCTCCAATATTAAATGAGAAACTCAAACCTCTGTGATACAGAACACACAGAGTCAAAAGAGTAACTATTTTCAGTCTCTCATCTCCTACTTTGGGTTCAAAATAGCAGAAGACATGACGGCTCCACATTCCATTACCACTAGCAGCTAGTTCAAAGCCTGAGCTAGGGTAAAATTATGGGCAAAGCATGCATCACACTCTACATTGTGTGAAAAAACTGTGCTGAAGAGCTTGAAGATTTAGGAGGAAACTGGATGCAGATTAAAAGGCCTTTTAAAACAACAAATGGAAACATTCCCTGGGTGCCTGCAATCCTCTTCAAATACGCCTGACAATTAATTCCTCCTAAGTTCATATTTGTGTTTTGTAATGAAATGCTGCAGTCCAGCATTTTACCCTAAACTTTTACTTCCTCATATTTTTAAGCATCACTTGCTAATTAGTAAACTCCACTAGTACAAGAGTTAGTCCTTTTAAAATTAAAGCTAATCTCAAGGCCTCTCTTGTTTGCTTGCTTCTCTGCGATTTACTTTTCACTGTTAGGACTCAGAATAAGACAGACATAATAAACCTCCTTGTGATGCACAGAGCCTTTGCACTGTAATGAAAGCTGAAAGCAAAAAATATGAGAAACTGGCACCTTCTCACTGTAAGTAAGAAAAACAGGGAGGAGAGAGGAATATAAAGGGTGATGCTTCAGTAGTAATGATAATAAGGTCTCCATCTCTATTTCCCTACTGAGCAGAGCAAGTTGTTAAATTAAGCAAACATGAAAAGGTCAGAGGAAAGAAGCCAACAATATCTTTTTATTTTTTTGTCACTAGGACATAGGTGGAGTTTAGATGCCCAGGACTAGGAAATATTTCCTACTACCCCTAAAACCCTAGCAACATCTACTTTCAGAAGTAGGATTTTGAACATAAACTCTAATAAGTTTGCAAAAGCAAAGAGAAAGGTGTATGCGTGGAACACCTGCCTTGCCCTTCTGTAGTCCAAAGGCAAGGTGCAGGGGTTCCCCAGTTTTTCTAAATCTCCGAGCATACGTAAGTGTCCTTCAGGTCAAGACTTACATACAATTGACTACTTTCTTTCAGATGGAGAACTGTATGCTTTACTTGTATTTGAAGCTAATTCACAGTATGGTTTCTGTTTTCTTTAGCCAGTGACTGGGCAATTTAAAATACACAAAAGTCACAGGACTTTTGTTTGAAAAAGTCATAGGAAAAAAATGCAAGCCTCTTGATGTTCTTCCTGACCTGTCTATTAGTTTACATTTGCTTTGGTCCTCTGAAGCTTGATTTTATGGCCTCACAGTAGTTCATCTTCTGTGGAAGGGATCAAGGTTGGTTTTCCTTGTTACTTCATTATGTGTGGAGACCCAGGAACCCCCTATTGCAATGTCCTGGAAGGAAGCCCCTGAAGCATAATATTAAGCATAGAAAAAAACTTGACCCTAGGATGCTTTGCCACATCATGTAATGTTCCTCAGTTCTATGTACCTCAGTTAGCCTGTTGGCTTTCCCCACCTCTTTTTCCCTTCTGTGGCTCGTGCCTAGACCTTAGCCCTGCCTTTGCTCCACCCCTGTGCTCTCAGCCCATTGGACCCTGATGCTTTCTCCACCCCTTTCCTTCCCTATATTTGAACCCTCGTCACGCAATTGTTTGGGGCATTTGGTTTCTGGTTCTCAGGGTGTTGAGGTGTAGGACTGGAGTATTATACCACAGCCCCTCTTGCGTCTTCATCTGCTTGCCTGCTATCCAGAGCTTAGCGGCCGCGTGTGGGAGTGTGTGTGTGGTGTGTCAGCTGCTCACCAGAACGCCCTCCCTGGCCCAGCTGGAGCTGCTTTTGGAAGGTAGTGTCCTCCCATACCACCGGACTGTGCGACGTTACAGTTATGTGCTATGTGTGGCGGTAGGATATTGAATGGAGTCCCTCCTGTTGAAGTGGTAAATGTACCCAGGGGTCTTCCAGATAAATGGTTTATGTTATTATTCAATAACTGAAGTCCCCAAGATGTAGGGTGTTTGATAAAGTTGGCTTTACGAAAATTGTAATTTGGGGATTCAGATTGCTTTGGATTTGGTGACTTCTGGTATGTATATTTTAACAAACTCAGGAGTCTGTTTTTAAAGCAAATTCCCCAATCATCTCTCATTTTACCATGCTGTGTTTTGTGTCACAGGGTAATCTCTGAACAGAGGCTGGTTCCCTTTCTGATTAAATTAAAGTGGAAAACATAGCTAAGCTTTGCCTCTACTGTACTCTAGTCATTAGTGAGCATTCAGAGTTCCTCTGAAATAAAACTTTCAAAACTTGTATCGTGTGGATATCTGTTCTCCAGCAAGAATTGTTTTGCTCTATAAATATGCTCTGGTTGTGCTGCACAACCTGTAAATGCAGGCATAGCTTTCTATTAAGCTTTGACCTTCTTTTCCTTTATCTGTACTGAAGAAATCTGGAGAAGAGGAAGGAAGGAAACCAATAGAGAGTGTTTCAGTGGGCAAAAACCAGCTGCTGACTGACACAGGTAAAGACATAGCTATATAACCACCTCACACAACATGAAGAAGAGAGAAAACTAGAAAGAGAAATAGGAAAATTATTCCCTCTTTCCATTTCTACTAAATGGATTTTAGATTCTGTAAAAGTATAAGGTTAAATGTAATGTTTTCAGTCCGCTTCAAAAGGATGAGTGGTTAAAGCTGTCAAAAAAAGACTTCCTAATGCAGCATTCACAGATGTGATTTTGGAATAGGAAGCATTCAGCTCCTAAGGACTTTGATTCATGAAAAAAACAGATTGAATCCTAGGATAGGCAGTATCCTCCTTGAGAACCTCATTAGGAATAGCTTGGAGTCAGCTGCAATTATTGCTAAAGGAGGCTAGAGAATTAGAACTGAGCTTCAGTAAGTGAATAAATACATAATGTGACCCTTCCCACTATGCACTCTACAATACTAATTAAAGAAAAATATGACAAATGAGCCATGTTTATAAGTAATTATGAATTTAAGGTTCGTTTAAGTTCAATAAAGTAAAATTATAAAGGGAGAATATTTTTCCCCCAAAATACCTCTCTTAAATCCGTAGGGCTGTTTACTTTTGCAGCAGTTTCTGTCATTTACCAAGAACACAGGGATGTTGTACAAAACCCTCAGTGAAACAGTGCTCTGGTAGCACAGTTCCCTACACCACCTCTTTCAGAAAGAATAATTAACCAGGCTCCCCCAAAAAGGCATGGAAAAGAATATGTATTCTGTGACTTTCCATGGAATATTTTGAGTTGGAAGAGACTCAGAAGGATCATTGATTCTAGCCCGATCATTGAGTGAATGGCCCATACAGGTATCAGACTCACAACTTTGATGTTATTGGCACCATAATCTAACAAAATGAGCTAATCTCAGGCTTAGGATTCTTCAAATTTTCTTGGATAAACACTTGCACAAGTAACTGTAAGTGAAATCATTAGATATACCAAAACAGTTGATAATCTCAAGAATATACAGAGTTGTATGCGTACTCTAGTTGTTAGAAGGTGACAACACAGTCTTGCAAATCTGTTCTACTTCTTTTTTTTTTTTTTTCCTGGGACCAAGAAAAACGTAAAGCTAGGCAGACAATTTCTTGGAGTGATGACAGGGAACAATGGCTTTTAATGTAATTGTGGCAAAACTCCTTGTCTTTAGCTTGTAATCACTGAAGTTTTCGCCTGATTTTCTTTCACCTTGATGTATGAATTCTCTGTGCTGATAAAGTAATTAGTGAAGTTTGAGTTCTGTCTAACTTTCTGGTAGATTTATTTTCATTATAAAGTTTCAGGATTATTTATCTATTTTGCACTTTTAAGCTATGTATTGTGTAGTCCTGAAGTAGTCTTTGGCACCCTTCTTAAAATTTGGCAGTCTTGAAATCTGAAAACTAAATGAGATTGTACTTCAGGCATTTTTTTATTCCTTTCTCTCCTGGGTGTTGTTTAATTACATTATTCATCTCTGTACAAGTCATAACAGAAGATCTCGGATTTTTTAGGAGTAAACAACAACCAAGAGATAAGTGTCTTATGCATGCACAAGACAATGTATATGTTAATCTGTAGTTAGCTATTTTATCATTTGGGAGCAGAAATACCTGGAAGTACAGCTGTAATGAAGATTGAGTGAGGACAGTTTTCCTGTGCTGAAGAAATCACAGCATATAGAATACATAGTAAGACTGATCCTTTAAATTGCATTGAGGGAAGATGATGACATCTCAGAGCTGGGTTAGATACAGCACTGTAAGAGATGGGGATCTTATCACTGGAGCCTGCATGCTTTCATTTGAGCCCATTAACCATTCTCATTAAAATCACTGTTGTGGTGCTGCCTCTTGAGTGGATTTTCAGAGATCTCAGCAAAAGGCTTGAGAAGAGCAAGTTCCTTTTAACTTGTCTTGAATTGCAAATAGTTAACTCCATTTCTAAAAGGAAAGTTCTGTAGCTTCCCTAGAGAAATCCTTGACTTGAAAATATGAAAGAATGTAAATAATATGAGATGATTTAACAAGGTGCTTTCCTTGACCAATGAAAGAGTTTGTCATTGTTTGTTGTTCATACTTTGGTGAGGCTGTGCTGGAGACACACAGACACAGTCAGGCAGATGACTCCTCCAGCTAACCTGGCTGGAGGGAGAAAGATTTGTTCTCTTCTTGATATTAATAAATAAGCCTTCTGATTTCAATCTATGAACATGAGTCGTTTTGTGGAAAGGCCCTAGAAATAGGGCCACATCATTTCTACACACTGTAATGAGAAAGAAGCTCTGTTCTATTTATAATGTTTCCTGTCAGCCTGTAGCATGCAGCCTGTTAGAAAGAAAGCAGCCAAGCACAATACTTGCATCTGTTTGCACTGTTGCTTGTTTGCTGAAAGGAAGATGGGAGGAACAATAGGGCACTGCAGTCAATGTGTGTTCTAGATCTGTGTGCAGTGCAGTTCATCCATCCAAAGTCGGTGGCTTTAGCACTCAGAGGATGAAAAAATGGTAGGGCATGGATTGATGACTGGCAGAAGAAACATTAAGGTTGGGAAGATCTCTAAGATCATTGCATCCAATATAACTATATGAAGTTGGATTCTGTCTCCCCTCTCATTGCTTAATTCTAAGAGTATCATGCTTTTGGGAACAGTGTGTAGTAGCCCTGGAAGGTGACGTTGCTCTTTATGGAAAAAGGCTATGGATTCTGCAGAGGGAATGTAAAGTTTCAAATTGTTTCCACTGGGGGAAAAGTCACTTAGCATGATTTGAACAGCTTGCTTTCCTATTCAAGTATGTCTAGATTCAACTTCCACATAACCAAATGCAATGCTATGCATTGAAGAATGATGACAATGTAGGTCACATTGTGAGACTTGAGGGACTGTGCTCAGGACAGTATTGACTCTGGAAAATATTTTCAGGTCATACTGCGTAATCAACCCACTTTGCATCTGCTCTGCAAAGCTCTGGCTGTGAGAACATGAAGAAGGAACTTTCCTTTGGGAATTGGGAAATTATATTACTTGTGTGTGGCATTAGTGAAATTACATTTGCTCACATTTTTAAATGAGTTTATAAACTTAAAAAAGCCATTATAAGACTTTATTCAAAGATGGGTGATTTTTTTAGGAATTTGGGGTCTTCAGTGAATCAGTGATCTATTTGAGAACATATACTTCTTCATTATCTCTAAATTTGCATAAGGGACAGTGTATGTTCTGTTATGCAAGAACACATCATTTGAGTGCTAGTAGGTGATCCCTCTTGTCTTCAAAATGTCTCATTAAATTTACCCTGCAAGGACTAGTTGTAGGTGTGAGGTGGTATAATGTTGTTATATAAAATCAGTGATTGTACTGACATTAAGGAAATCTTTGTGTGACTGGTGTGAAATCTACCTACCTATTTAAAGTGCAGTGAAAATGGAGCAGTGCTTTTTTGTCTTCAGCATGGATGATGGACCAAGGGGGTCTCAGTGCCCTGAGCCAGAAGACCATGACTTCAAGAATGATCAACTCCCAGCTGACCCTGAAATTGTGCAGGATCTGCTGCTGCAGCTGTATCCCTAAAAATCTATGGGATCTGATAGGATTCATCCAAGAATCCTCAAGAAGCTAGCTGATGCCATTGCAAAACCCATCTCAATGATTTTTGAGCAGTCTTGGGAATCCAGAAAGGTCCCAACTGACTGGAAACTGGTGAACATCGTTCTGATTTTCAAGAAGGGCAGAAAGGAGGACCCTGGAAACTATAGGCCTGCCGGTCTTGCTTCAGTCACTGGTAAAGTTATGGAGAAGATTGTTCTGGCAAGTATTGAAAAAGACCTGAAAGGCAATTGCAGCATAGCTTCCTGAGGGGAAAGTCCTGCTTAACAAAACTGATTTCCTTTTATGACAAGGTAACTCACCTGGTTGATCAAGGGAAACCAGTTGATGCAATCTTTTGGGATTTCAGTAAAGCTTTCAATACTGTCTCTCAGAGTGACCTTCTGGACAAAATGTCCAGTACAGAGCTGGATAAACATATCGTGATGGGTGAGCTACTGGTTCGTGGGTTGGCTGCAAAGGGTGACAGTGAATGGGGTGGCATCAGACTATCACTAATGGGGTTCTGCAGGGCCCCAACATAGGCCCTGTGCTCTTCAACATCTTCATGAATGACTTGGATGCAGGACTCAAAGGAATACTAAGCAAGTTTCCAGATGATACAAAACTGGGAGGAGCCTGCAGGGAGGCCCTGCAGAGAGATCAGGACAGATTAGAGGACTGGGCCATCCCCAACCACATGGAACTCAACAAGGGAAAGTGCCAGATCTGCACCTGGGATGGGGCAACCCTGGATGTACAGACAGACTGGGGAATGAGACGCTGGAAATCAGTGACATGGAAAGGGACCTGGGGGCCTGGTCGATGGCAAGCTGAATATGGGTCAGCAGTGCTCTGGAGCCAGGAGGGACAACCCTCTCCTAGGTACATCAGGCACAGCATCACCAGCTGGACAAAGGAGGAGATTGTCCTGCTCCATTCTGAGCTGGAGCGGCCTCACCTCGAGTGCTGGGGCAGTGCTGGGTGCCACAATATAAAAAAAGACAGTAAGCTGTTAGAGAGTGTCCAGAGGAGGCCACAAGGATTGTGAAGGGCCTCGAGGGGAAGCTGTGTGAGGAGCTGCTAAGGGCACTGGGTCTGTTCAGCCTGGAGGAGAGGAGATGGAGAAGACACCTCATCACAGACACAACTTCCTTGTGAGGGGAAGAGGAGGTGTGCAGGCACTGATCTCTGCTCTGTGACAGGACCCAAGGGAATGAAGTTGTGTCAGGGAAGTTTCAGGTTGGACATCAGGAAAATATTCTTCACCCAGGGCATGGCTGGGCACTGGAACAGGCTCCCCAGGGCAATGATCACAGCACCAAGCCTGGCAGAGTTCAAGAAGCATTTGGACAATACTCTCTAGCACATGGCGTGATTCTTGGGAATGGTGCTGTGCAGGGCCAGGAGTTGTACTCAATGATCCTTGCAGATTCCTTCCAACTCATCTTGTTCTGTGATTCTGTGATATACTCTTCTTTCTATGTGCCTTGAGTGTCTTCTGAGGATATGCATTTCAGTGCCAATACAATGTTTGTTGCTTTCTTTTGGAAAAGATCTGCAAGGGATGATCCCCTGTCTGATTTCATCAAAATATAATGCAAATGTTTATTTAAAATATTGTGAGGAAGTAGAATAGAAAATACTTTTCTTTACACATTTATAAGTTTATTCTGTCAAAAAAGGTTCATGTGGGTGCATATAAGGGAAGGGGAAATTTTGCTGGTACCATGGCAACAATCTCTTTATTTCATAAAGTCTTGTGACTGTCTTCATTTTAATAGAGTAATTTTGTATCTTTTTTTTTCTCTCCCATGAGAACAGCAGATTCTTTCTATCCTCTTAGTGAAAGTTTCCATTTTCTTCATGTATATCACGTAAACCTGGACACTTTGAAAGACTTATTTAAGAGACAGACTTAACTGAAAAGTATTTAGAAACTAAAGCATTGAATTGCATCTACCTTATATACAGGAATCTTACTTTGTTGAATTTCTCGATAAGAAAATTAATATATAAAACTATACAGAACAAAAGCAGAGGAGAGATAAAAGCTAAACTTAGCTCTAGGTTGCTGGAAGTCAAGGGTCAAGTGCAAAGAGAAAACTTTGTAGTGTATGATGTTCCTGTCATGTAAAGTATTTTACTTTTTAAATAGTTTATCTAGAAATAGAGTTATTACTCATAGAAAAAGCTCAAGTTTCAGCTGTAAACAACCTGGAACAGGCATACAATCTGGCAACAGTACCAATAATTTCAAAGGTTTGTCAGAATAAATATCCTCATAGAAAATAAGCAGTGGTTATTTGCTACTCTAGCTTTCTAAAAATTTTTCTAGGATTCACCTTAGTCAAAGAGTACTTATCTGAATTTCATAACATTAAGGAAATTCAGTAATGACTCAAAGTGGAAGTTTTCTAGTAAGAATATATTCTTCCCTTCAATTATAGACATATACATAATTTTAATGTAATTTTTTCTATTTATGTACCACTGCCTGTTCTTCAACTGGAGAAACTACTCTCCTAATTTATTATTATTCCTACACTTGTTCTTTTCCAGGTTTACAGGTCTGAATGTGAGTCAGAAAGGCAAGAAGTGACTGTGTTCCTTTTGATATGACTTCAGCTGCTGTACACACGGTACATACATGCTTATATAATTTCTTGGATTGGATTTCCGGATATATTATTAGCTTGTATTTCCAGTATAATTAACTGCTCCACTATATTTGAAGCACTTGGGGGCCAGACAGTGCGGAGATAGGATGGGATGGTGGAAAATGATGTTGTACTATTTCTAGGAGAGGCTTATACTGAGTTCAACTGTGTAAGTGAAAGGCTAATCTGACTCCATAAAGTTTAAAATCTCTGAAAATATCCCCTTATTTTTGCCAGTAGATTTGATGCGGGAGGGAATGTGTGTAATACAGAAATCAACCTGAAAAGTAAATATGGGGAGAAAGCCATTAAGAATGAATGATGCATAGAAAACAGATGCTGAGAAATCAGCCAGCCTCATAAAAATTTCCACAGTTTAAAATGAATCCTGCCTGTCAAAAAAAAACCCAAACCCAAAAAAACCCCAAACATTTCCACTTTGTATTATAAACTATAGGCATATCTAAACTATATTTATTTCTTTAAGTGTGGATCCTAAAACTTGCTCAGGATTATAATCCAATCCATCTGTACATGATGGCTAAAGTAGGCCATGTTTCAAAGCCACTGCAGTCCTAGGTGGAGAAAAGGGTACACCACTGAGACACAGGGAAGCTCTCCACTTGGAGAGTGTTTCATAGTTAGAGTTGAATACCTTGCTCCAGAAAGGTCATTATTTATGATAGAAGTCAGCCATATGTAAAGGTATGATGCACCATTGCATAAAAAGTTATTTAAGACAAAATTTTTACCTGTTTTCTGTTGCTGGGTACTGGAAAAGAGGCTTCTAGGGTTAACAGATTTTTGGAGATAGGAAGAATAGCCACTTGCTTATTGTGGCTACACCTGTATCAGCAAGTGATTCAGACTGCAGGCAGCAGTAGCTGTGTGGAATGGAGGAGCTAACATCCATGCTGTATGGATTTCAGGAGGTTTTATTTCCATGTGGTCTAGTTCTGGTTCCTGTGGAAGGAATGCATGTAGGTGCTTTGGAGTTGCTAGGTGTCCTCCTGGAGTACACCTCTGGATTTATTTCTACTTGAAGAGGACCAGTTCATGCAGTCCAAAACCACACTGCTGTGAGAATGAAAGCGCAATAAATGGGAGTGTTTAAGAGATTGATGTAAAATCTGCTCCCTGATGTACACTAAAATGCTAATGCAGAGGTGCCCTCTGTGTTACGTGTTTCTCACCATAGGAAAGAGTATGTGTGCAGACAGTGTACAGCTAGGGCAAAGCTAGGGAAAAGCTGCTGTCTGTAGGTTTAGTAGTGGAGGCTTTTATTTTGGTGCTCAAGGTCTCTTCTGTATAAGGTTATTACCTGAGGAAACATAAGCTGATTTAGAATGGCAAAATATTTAAAAGCAGGTTTCATTTTCATCAGACTAATTGGTAGAGCTTATATTTTATATTTATATATTCTATACATTTTATGTTTCTATTTTTTGACATATAGCCCTTTATCAGTTCATATTTGGAGATATGAGTATTCAATTGTGGGGACCAAGGTTTTCAGTAAGTACCATACACTGGTAGTTTTCATTGTCTGTAAGTGAAGCTGTTGGTGTCAATTGTTGCTGAACAGTACTGCAAAAGCACTTCATATTGTACCCAAGGGATGAGGGAAGCAATTTGAAGATTTGGGTCTAAAAACCTTGAGACAGAAATACTGCCTACAAAAAGGAATTTTGATTAACAATATACTGTAATGCTGAGCAGTACATTTCTGCCTTCAGAAAGCATGGGTAAAATAAAATATTCTGTAGATTTTATTGTTAATAATAAATGTTTGCATCACACATTTACTGTAATTTACCAAATTGCCATAATTTAAATGAATGCTGAATCTATTTCGATGCATCCTTCACCTTGGAGTAAACCTGGAGCCTTCAGCAAAAGATTATGTTTACCCCAGGGATATTTTGAATAGATGTTTATGGTATGCCAATGCACTGTACCAACCAATCAATGAAAACCAATGTAGTGCTGTATATATCATCTATATCTATATTTTAAAAAGCACATGACTAATATTTGAAAGCAATCCCACTCAAGAAAATAGAAAGAAATCACAAGTCTCAGTTTTCCTATGTTGCAATTAGCACAGTCATGGCAGATTTATAAAGCTGATTTGTGGCTCAGAGTAGCCAAAATCATAGGGAATAAAAAAGGGCACATTAGGTAGAAACAATATAAGGAATGAAAAGGGGCAAAATAAGGAATAAAAAAAATAAGGGATTTCAGGGAACGATGTGTGACAATGAGTTAAAATGTAGCCAAGTTAATAATGAAACAGAAGGCTACCCTGAAATTTGACTTGCTCTTTTCCAATTCACTTAAATTGGTGTATGAATTAGAACTGAAAGGGGAAAAAAAACTTGCATAAAATAATCTGGTAAAATGGGCAGGTGAATTAAAGAATACCTTTGTGTTAATGCTAGAAAACATTGGCTAGAGGTATAAAATGAGCACACTAGCCTTAAGATGAAATATGATGAATGAGTTTGAAATCTATATGGTTTGTTGAGGTGAATGGAAGACTACTCAAGTACAAAATGCAGTTTCAGATTAAATGTGTGACAAAATTACAAATCAGATAGGAAAATTTTGTCATCTGTAAAAAAAAAAATTCTGTCATCTGAAAATCTGTAGGGCTAATTGACCCAAAGATGCGATCTCCTTATAAACATTGGTTCTCTTGGCAGTATTTTACTTTTTTTGATCAATAACTAAACATTGTCTGTACAGATAGCAGGTTTTAAATATTTTTTCAGCTAATTAATTCTAGTCATAATTATCATATCTTGAGCTTCATTCAGATTGCCTTAAATTGACAGGTCTTCATTTGAATGTATTTCTTTTTCAGTAATCTCTGAAAACATCAAAATAGTTGAGCCTACAATCCATAGTATTTCAGTGGAACACTTCCAGAGTCCACAGTTCCTAATAGAAATTGTTGTATTTAATTTTATTTATTTATTTTATTTGGTTAAAAAAATCTAGGATTTTTATTGTTTGCCTCATCATGTAATACGGAGAAATGCAAAGAGCATAGGCATTTATCCTGATTTTGTCAGTCTCAGAGTTTTAAATTTTGGACTTCTATGGTAACTATTTAATTAAGAGACAAGATGTCACAAAAAAGGGTTTTCCTTTTTTTCTGTATTAATTATTATTTAAAATATAGTATAAAATTTTATATTATTCTGTATAGGGACACATGAAATAGATACTACTTTTCTTGAGATCTTGTATATTGGGATTTATTTCTGGGTTCAGTAAATGGTACTACATTATCAACTTCTTGCATACCATTCCCCAAGAGAAAATATATAATGCCTTTTATTGCTGTGAGACACTCAGAGTGCTCCAAAAAAGATGTATTGTGCCATTGTGCCAATTGTGTAGTATTTTTATTACTTAAAGTGTAGGAAAATTTATATCAAAAGAAAATCTAAACTGTTTCTTTGATGTTACTTTTTACCAATATTCACAAATAGTCCAGTACAAGATCTTCTTTACCTAAAGCAGAAGAGAATTTAAATAAAATGACAACAAAGCTTGAAAACAATCAGCAATGAGGCCTCTAATTATTATTTTTACTTTTAGTTGTATTCTCCATTAAATGTCTTTGTGTTCATATATTAAAAATGTATCAAGTGGACAAAAATGCAGAACAACACGAAGAGAGTTCTGTATTTCTTTAATGACCATAGGCTCTGTTAAATTAAATAGGAGCATTCTGTGGAGCTAGGGGTAAATAAAAATCTAATTATTTTTGGCAATGTGCTCATATCAGAGAAAGGAAATATGAACACAAAGATAAGATATAAAATACTGAAGTTGATAGAATGTTGTGATCCTTTTGGGTAGCCCTGATGTTATCTTTTTTTATGGTGGCTCTCTGATCCTTAATAGAGATAGTAGCTCTGAAGTAAAAAAATACTTTACTACGTCTGGTCTCCAGGGCAGTACCGCTGCCTTACTGAGTACTAGAAATCCCTATTTCCTTCTCTTCCTTGTACCCCTCAGTAAGCAAAAGAGTAACTGAAATTGAGTATTTCAAAGATTATGGCCCAAATTGCTACCAAATAATGATAAAAGAAGCAATGGAAGGCAATTTTGCCCTTTGAGCACTTGTAAACTTTTGACACTTACAGCCATGTGGCTGAAACTGTGAAGGAATGATGTGAACAGAAGCAGGCCAGATTGAATCAGAGGAAATGAAAGAAAGGATAATTCTTGTGCTTCCCTAGACCACCTATTTCATGTTCAGATCTTGCAGGGTTTATGCTAGGGAGGAGAAAAGATCTGTGTGAAAACCAGAAAAGACTGTGTGTGTGTGTCCCTTTTGTTATATTGCTTTCATTAAATATTATAGTGAGGAAGCCCAGTGGTATCAATAATCATGGAAACAGTTTTGCAATTAGAGCATGTCAAAAGCTTGCTCAAAGTTGAAAAGTTTTTCGATGGAAAAAAACATTGTAAAAATTTGCTGAAAAATTCTGAAGAATGGAAGCCTATGCATAAGTTATGTGAATTGCACAGTCAAAGCCAAGAATTTCTCATGAAATGCTGATGAATCACGAGTAAAATGGAGAAAATAGCAGTCTTATAGACACATACTGGTAATTTTTGTGCCATTAAAGTTCTGTATGTCCTGAAATTTTGTCTACATCTTACTGGCCTGTATTCAGCCAAAGTACCTAATGTTGGACCAGAGAACTATTCCTTGCGGGAGTTTCACCTTCTCAGATTTGGTCTGATCTTATTCTAATATCATCTGAAACTTGATCTTGCAATCTTTTGATTTTCTTTTAAACAGTCTCACAGTGCCAAGAGTATTTAGTTCTATCTGCCACCGTGCTACATTCTACTCATGCTCAAACTTCTACATTTGCCTTTAAGAGTAAATTTCCCATCCATATTTTTCCCAAACAGCTCACTCACTACCTTTTACTTCCAATGCTGAAATACTTAGTGTTCCCATGCTTCAAGTCAATTTAAGCTATTCCAAATTTTATTCTCCTCCTGCTTTGTATTGACTGTTCCTAATTCTTACATAAGTGCATTTCAAGGTCTGTTTAATGGTTTCTCAGTTCCATGTTTTTTGCTGGCCAGCCTTCGCGTACGAAGATCCGGGGAAGGCCTCTTTTTCTTTTCAGACCTTCCAGCCTGCGCACTGGATTTTTTAGGTGAGACACAGGGCGCGCAGATCTGAGCCCACCCTTTAATCCCGAGGTTCAATCTGCCGGGCCAAAGCGATTCTGGACAGTGGCAGCTGAGGTCCTCCTCAGGACGTAGGCAGATTGCCCCCTTGCAGGGCTAACGAGCAACTGCCTGCCCGGGGAGTATCCGACCGGGAACCGAACTCGGGCCCCGGCAATTACTGTGCCGTATGCTTAACCACTACACCACCGGGGGCTCCCAGTTCCATGTTACATACCAGATAACTGTAGGACACTTTAGTGTATAAAGCTTTTATTTTAGAATTGTTCTTTTACTGCTTTAGCTTCAATGGATTGCAGTAACTTTCACTCCAGTCCTTTGAATACTTTGGTAACTAAACTGAAAGCTGTCCTTTAAACTGTGATCTCTCTTGGTGGGGAAAAATACAATAAACTCAAGAATCTGGAACCCCTTCACTGGGAGCTGCATACTAAGTTAACATGTGATACCAAAATTGCCACTAAAAAGTTTAAAAAAAAATAGGAATTCTGATTGGCATGGAGAAATTATTTATTCAGGTATGTACACAAAAAATTAGCCTGCTTGACTGAGGAAACATGGAAAGAAAAAAAGAATAAGGAAAAGAAGATGTCTTCTGGGAGTTTCATAATGCCATCAACTTGTGTTTGCATTGCTGGCAGCAGCAGCTGTAATGGGAGCCCTCATTGTGCAGATGTAGGCTTAAGCCTGTTTTGCCTCACCTACTCATGATTTGACAGTCTAACCTTCCTGGCAGCATGCATCATGTTTAACTGTCATGCCTGAGCTGGTAAAATTTGGATGAGTGCCCCACAAATCATAACTGCATACTTGGTTTATGTCCTTGTTCAGAATATTCCCTATGGAACTAGAAGATACCAAAACTCATAATAATGGTACAAGTCCATGTTGCAGAGATCAAGAAAACTATTTGCTTAGCATTTCTAAAAATCACATTTATTATTACACTGTATGGTACATGTAATCCAAATATGGATCCAAATATGGATCCAAATATGGCCTAAGAAATGGAAACAAGCGAGCAAAGGAGAAATTATTACAAATGTCAAAGTGTGTTCAAAACAGTCTTTAGGGGATGGAAAGTCTTCAAAAGGCTGTTAGGTTGGGGGTTTTTTTCTCTCTTCTAATCACTTGTGTAATGGATTTGGATGGATATTGGGGAAATGAAAGATGAATCAAATGCATTTTCTCTCTTTTCTTCAAAGCAGTCCTTTGTGTGGGTCTTCCTTGACCCATTTCCACTTGCAAGTTGCATCTTCGGGCAATAAATTAATGCCAGTAATATTTCAATGAATGCCAAGCTGAGCATAACACTGTTATTCTAGAACATAATTAAGGACTTTCTTTGATTTCCCTTGTCTTTAACTTCACTGGAATATTGGAAAAATACCAAACTGAAGAGCTGATATAGAGCTGACAAAGTAATGAATCACCATTTCCAAGTCTATTAAATTTTAAGAATTAAGAATAACTGCTTGATTTTCTTTTCTAGAGAAAATGCAGCATCAGAATGACATTAAGTCAAGATGGAAATTTGGAGAAGATAATTCTGTTTAAATAAATCTGTTCTGTAGGAGGGGTACATGAGGACATGGGTAATCTTCCTTCTGTGCAACAGCCTGAAAAATGTCATGGTGCTTCTAGCAGATGAGAAAGCCATGTCATCCTGTTTACCTGTGATAGTACAAGCAGTAGCACAGCACATTTGAGTACATCTTATGGAATATGACTTGATATTGACATGATTTAAGAAGACTGGTAACAAATAGCTATGTGGATACCATCCATTCGGAATGTGAGAGAGTAAAGGTATATAAAGCATTTTACTCAGGCTCTTTTGAATACCACTAAACAGTAGGTGCTTGTTTTTATTTGGTTGTGTCTGCGAACTTTTCACAAACCTAACTTTTATTTATTATATACACTGGAGTGCTTCTGTAAATCTTAAAAGTTGTGGTTTATTGATATACTACAGATTTGAGTACTGGTTGGAAATAAAAGCACAAATTCATGATTAATAATATTTTTAATCCCTGAAGTAAGTCTCTTTTAGCAGTTATGTACTCAGACCCCCAAAAGATCTCATGACCCTTTGATCCTCACATTTTTGAATATATAGCCCCTAAGGAACAACACTGTGTTATTACACTGCATCTGCGCTTCTGTCCTGGCCAAGACCACACAGATACATCTTGGGACAGTTGAGGCCAACCTCCAGAGTCAAGCTGCCAGATCAACCTCTGCAGTCAAGTGGCTCAAATCTGTGTCCTTAGCTTAGCTTGTGTTGTGTGTTCAGCCCATCCTGAAGCAGAGAATGCTCAGCTGTTAGCAACCCGTGCTTTTAGCACTGATATGTTGGTAACATGCCTTAAAGATCAAATGTATATGAAATAATTTTTAAAGGAAAAAATGCTCTGAAGTACTGGTAGCATAAGTTCAGTTGGTTCAGTTGATGTTGGGCCATTTGTAAACAGTTTAATGCCAGTCATGTGAAAAATAAAAATGGCTGTTGGCTTAAGTAACTGGTGCCTCAGCAAAGCATGAACAGGACATACAACTGCCCAGGACTTGAGTACTTACTGCTTGCATCCTTGTGGCGCTGATGACAATTGCCAGGGTTTGATTCTAATGTTGGCTCAGTTGGAAAATGAAAGACTTTAATTAACAGATACGTGAAAGAGTTAAGTTTTGCCTTCTTTAAAGGTATAGATCAGCAACATTCTGATTTCCTTAATAATGCAAGAAATTTTAATTTAATTCTAACAGTCTTTCTCACCTTTATCTGTATCAATTTTACATGCATCCAAATATGGATCCAAATATGGATCCATTATTTGAGGAAGGACAGACCTGATAATATTCCAACATAACTTTAGAACAGAGGAACCTACAAGCAAACATAAACTAACAATGTCAATAAGTATTCCAAGAATTTTTGGTTCTTTCAGAAATGAATCATGCTTTGATACTACTTAAGGGTTTGAAAAAATCTCTGATTGATTTCAAAAGCTACATTTACCTTTGTAACAGCAATGTAATATCTCAAACTCTTTGTGTAACTTTCTCTATAACTGAGACCCTAGGCATACTTCATGCCTTGACCATCCTTTCAGAAGGCTCACCAGTGATTCTTTGCAAATTTTATGTTGAAGTAGGATGCCTTAATCATATTTTTAAATTGAAGTAGCTCAAAGACAATTGTAAAATCAGGCTTCCCACTAGGTGGCAAAGAGAGACAGTGATTTGCAGTGCATTTCTGCACATGGGAAAATGAGGGTGAAAAGCAGCCAGCTACAGATCCAGGTTTACAAAACTACATTGTGTTTTACTGGTCTAGCTTTTTAGAGTGAGGTTGAGTTTGAATAAGTGTGATTCTGGAAGACTGGAAGGATTAGGCTGATTAAGGCAGTCGAGACTAGGAAACAAAAGCTATCTGCGTATAAGCAAAATATTCTAATTTCAGTTTGTCCATTTTAATAACCCACTTGTAGTGTGTGTGCTTCTACCATTAATTTCTTACAAATTCCAATATTCAGTGTGGAAGACCCCGATGTTGTGGTCAGCTCAGCTAAACTGCTGAAGTAGTAAGCTTATAAAAAAGTAATATAGTTAATGAAGAAATTCCACTAGCCACACTAGAGAGAGAATTTGAGAAGTATGGTCTACCTCTACTGCAGTTACTAGAATTATCAAAGCAATCCATTGCAGGTAGACCCATACATAATTTTGCATCTACAGCCCACACTTCTACAGTACTTCCTTGATCTTGCAAGGTCATACTACAACAACATAGAGCAGGAGCTTTCATAATAAGAAGAGTTGAAAATTTTGGGAGCTTTTTTTCCCCCTTTTCTTGTGTTTTTCTCTAACAGCTTAAGGATTAGATGGCATTTCCATAGGTTGGATATAAGGTGACTGTGACATAATATTTATTATAAAACAACAGCTGAAGCAGAGCAGCTGAAATTTGTTTCCAGCATTTGTTGTTGCATTGTCAAAATAGATTTTATTCAGATTTTTAAAGAATTTTAACTTTCTCTTGGAAGGAAAAGAATGCAAGTTGCATTTGTGGAATGTAAACAAAGCACATGACTTGGTATTGTCATTGGTATTGTTATTGGTATTGTTAAAATTGTATAATTTTTGGCAAAATTCAGCTTGTGTTTCAGGTATTCTTCCTGATGGAAAGATAATGAAGATCAAGAAACCCTGTTTCAAGAAATGGGAGAAAATTTTATATGTAGTTTCTCTGTACTTTCTATTGTAATTTTTTTTTTTGCTTATTTTTAAGAGCTCTAATATCTCAATGAATTATAGAAACTTGAAATTTGAAATAGACAAATAATCCTGTGTCGTGGGAATGTAGGGTGTAACTATTCTATCACCATCTGTTAAACCCAGGAGGGGGCAGTTTCCTTGTCTCTTCCACACCCATCTTCGCCCAGAGAGATTATATCCTGTTAATGGGCCATTGAGCCTGGCTGTGTGACTGATAACATGTTATCATCCCATTGTGAGAGGCTCCACCCAGGGAGAGCAGCCAAGCATTCCTGTCAGGATAAAACCTAGGATTAGGAACAAAACAAACAGCCTTCCACTGAACCCACAGAGGAAAACCAAGCCCTTTCTACCAGCACGGAACTTCCAAGAGAAAACTGCATCTTTTTCTACGGGACTGCTGCTTCAACCGAGCCACCATCTGTCACTCCAGGACTGCAGCCACCTCCTGACCAGACGGTTGCCAAACACCCTGACTAACAGGGCGTCTGGTCGTATTTGGACTCTGACAGTGTTTTTGTTTGTATTACTACACTTTATTATTAACTGGTAAAGAACTGTTATTCCTGCTCCCACATCTTTGCCCGAGAGCCCTTTATTTTCAAAATTATAATAATTTGGAGAGGGAGGTTTATATTTTCCATTTCAAGGGGAGTTTCTGCCTTCATTACCCTAACCTGTCTTTGCAAACCAAGACATCCTGACACACAGGTAGTCTTTTGTTCAGAAAAAATATCATACTTCTCAGGACAGATTTTGAGATAATAATAAAGTCACTTGCACTTCATATATTTAATAATATTAGACTCATGTTTATAGACTTGTTACAGAGAGAATGGCAATAGAACATGGTGGGAATGGATCATGGAGAAAGTCTTAAAACAAGATAATCTTCCCAGTGAACAGTGGCCACAATGTTTGTTTTATGGTGAGGTACAGGAATAGATAGGTACTTCTTGCAGGAAGGCTTATTAATTAATTATTGATAGAATTTATGTGCTAGAAAGTTTAAAATGTTGTATTTGAGTAGGATCTTGGAGAACAAAGCTGAAAGTACATTTTCTAGGAAAAAGGTTATAGTTCAAGTGTAAGGAAGGTAGTAACAAGAATGTGGGGGTGGAAGAAAGGGTGGTGGAGGTAAGAATATGGAGGATGGGAGGGAAAATACGAAAGCTGAGACGCTTAAGTCACTAGAACTGCATATATATATATAATGTTTCAGAGAAATATGAGGAGTTGATATTGGTACTGCAAGTGTCAGAAAGCCTTGAGGACACTCAGACAAATCAGGGTGAAAGGATGATTTGATGGGAATGGAAGACTTACAGTTTGTAAAAAATAGGGAAAATAAGTAGGAAAGGCAAGAGGCTCCAGCATTTGAGTACAAGGATGAAGCTCCATTATGTGCCCATAGAAGAGAAAGAAACTACTTTTAGAACCATCAAGTTAAAGTTTTAAATGTTTATTTGATAGAAACAGTGCCTGTGTGGGAAGTAACATTCAAGGACAAAATTTTACTGTGCCTGAAGAAGAAACTGCCTGCTGAAAAACTTTCCCGTATATTATATGGAATTAACACAATAGCTTTAATCCTGTTGTGATATTGAACACATGGCTTATTATAAAAAGGATTGTTTTGGAAAGGCTGTCTCAATTTTCTTGCTAGACAAGAGAGAAAATGTTCTCTTGGCTTCCCACTACTATCTGAGCATCCAACAGAACTGAACTAATCTAAGTGAAACCCTAAAGTAAAGAATAAAGCTTGTGTGAAATCTCACTATTTTGTATAAAATAAAAGGATTTTTTTTTTGAGGAATAACTATATGAAAAATTAGTATCATGCAACTGGATTCATTAGTATTGGATTCAGTAGATTTTCTCTACTGTATGGGTACCTTGTATGGTACTAGCTCTTCCACCTGCTTTTATTTGGTTTAGTCATCTCATTAATAACCACTTTCTTCAAATGTCAGTCAAGATCTGGAGAAAAAACAAGTTTCTCTGTGATGTGTTTCTTCATAGATAAATTTAAAATGCACAGTCTTTCTCTAAACTCCTCTTATGAAGGGACAATATGAAAAGTCCAGAAGGTTATTTAAAAGCGTGGTTCTGGAATTTCAGATATGCTTTGGATGCTAATTTTTCAGGGTGCAGCAACTCCTTGGAGAACTGAATATTTAACTGTCAACATTAACACTGTGTTTTATACTTCTTCAAGGAGCACATCCGAAAGGTAAAGAAGGTCCAGATTTTTGACTGAGTGAATACTTACCAGAAGCCCCCTGAAATTACATTAGAATTTTACTTTACATTTAACTCAGTATAAGTTAATTGAACTCTGTTTAAAAGTAGGTGGGCAAAGAGAACTTATCCAGATTTCCATAGGCTGCTCTGGAAAACAAAGCATATGTCAGCATTTGTGAGATTAAGCAAGAAATTACCTGTAGAAAACTGATGACACTTTCTACCTCAGATTTACATTTATCATATGACTAGAACCATAATTTACAGAGCCTCTTAAAGGCTACTAGAGTGATCTAAAACTGTTCCCTGAAAATGTTCGGTTGACAGTTCACTGCTATAGCTCCAGGTAACATACATTCTTTGAAGACAAGCTAATAAGTGGTAAAAAACATTGAATAGGACATTTTTGAAAAACAATAAAGTAATAAAGAATCCCCCAAAGTATTGTTTCTAAGTAATACCTATATGTCACTTACTCATCTATACTCAGCTTATGCTAGAGCTGTGGCTGTAAAAGTCCCATTGATCTTCACGGTACAAATTCTAAATAGTTACAGGGTTTTTATACGTATATAAAAATATACAGAAATAGATATTTACATTTTTAAATAGCGATTACACGCTTTCTCTTATAAAACTATCTGTGTAAATAAAACATCTTAAAACCTAACCTTCATTAAATGAAGAATTTAGAATTAAATTTTAGAACAGCTAGCAAAAGAACTTTCTGGATGGTTAGCACTGATATTTTTAATACATACTGAGAAAACAGAGACATTTCAAGAGTTGAAATCAAGGTAGTACCATGACAGTTTTGTTTGTTTAAATTAACTGCCAGACATTTCACAGTGTGATCTCTGGCAAAATAACGGATGGATTGATATAGGATTCTATTTATAAACACTTAAAGGGCAGTAATATAATTAAAGCATTAAATTTGTTCAGAAAAGGCTTTTTAGTCTGGCAAAAAGTCCAGGAAAATCAAAAGATTAGAAGTCAAAAGAGAGAATGTTGAGAATGTTATTATGTTATTCTGTTTATATTTTAAATGTTGAAGATAACTAAAAAGGGAGCAGTTTACAAAGAGTTCTATATTTTTTCATCACTGGGAAGGAATAAAATCAAGACTGGTTATATTTCTGAAAGAAAATGTCTTGCCTACACCCAAGGTGAAGCTCGAACTAGTGCATGAACATCAGCTAGTGCAAAACAGGAGGTTAGAGTACACAGTTAAAATGGGCTTTTCTAGACTTAAAAGGCTGTAATGTGTGAAAGAGAAGCATTGCAATGCATAGCTGTGAACTCGGTAAATGAATTCCCTTTGTACTCTTTATAAGTAAGCAACAGTTCTGGCTTCAGTCCCATATTAAATTATTTTCATGACAATTCTTTTATGTTGGAGTAATTTAAATGGTGAAAGTCTGTGTTTGAAGAGGATACTCAAAATGTTTGTATGTTTAAATTAAAAAAAAGTAGCCCTGAGGGTTTTGACTTTTTATGTTTGATTTGCAACGGCAATCCATCTTTTTATTATAGTTGGTACCAAATCAGTGATTTTCTTGTGAGCTGAGCTGAATTTCATTCCATCAAAAATTGAAATTTCAGATTTGAATTGCAAAATTATTATTTCTAATGGTGCAAGAAGTACAATGAACACAGGCTGTCTTTCGGATCTTAGGTATTCTGTATGACATTTCAAAATTTGTTTTGCAAGCCCATTGGATTTGATGTAGAGTCACTGTGGGAGAACAAAACACAGAGCCCTGTGAAGTAATTTCTGACACAGTGCTTTTCTTACTTGAAACACACTTTAATACTTGGCTTCATTGTGCTGTTGAAGTACCACTGCTGTTCAAATGATGCTAAGATGTTTACTGTCAGAGCAACAGTCAAAGGCAAAAAGCTGCCAGGGTCTCCAGAATGTGCTCAGATGTTCTTTAGTCTTGGCAGTACTGAGCAGCTCAGTGTCTTCCTCATCCCTAAGCCTTGCTGGGTCTGACAAAAAAGGCACCTCAGTATGCACCTCAGCCATGGAAAACACTTGATGGAATCCATTGGAAAAGCTTTGCTGAAAGCATACCTGGAATGCATAGGGGTAAGAGGGTTCCTGCTACATGTGGGAGACCCAGTTTGATTCCCCTTTGAAAAAGTGGATTGTAGCCCTTATCCCTATCCAAGCAAGTGAGTGCTCTCCCTCTTGCTACACAGGACATCCTGGTTCTCAGTCTCAGATGGCTGTTCATACCTATTGCTCATCAGGTGTCTCTCTTTCTTTACTTATGGAGTAATACAAAGCAATTGCCCTTCCTGGATTTAAGAAAAAGAAAGCAAGCTGACATGAATTTATGTCCTTAAGTCCTAAAGCTGATTTATGTCCAGCATTCATTAACAGCATGAACAGGGCTGCTGGGCATCCTTGCACAGCTGCTCAGGTATTACCACATTGAGCTCAAGCCCCTAATTTTGAAGTCCTCACTGTTTCTGGTGAAGGAGGTGTAAGGAGGACTAAATATTTTATTCTTTGCTGTGGCTTCCAGTTACTGTAATGGCAATCATAGCAGATGAATCCTGCTGTGAACCCTTAACCCATGTGTGCTTTCATCTGATCATCTGTTACAGGTCGTACAAATTCAGTGGACCATTTGGGAATAAATATCATAAAATACACATTATAATCCAGCAGACCATAGCAAATGCATATAAAACATTATAGCATATCATTAAAACATTTACAACTAATTAGTTTAAAGCAATAGACTACCATAATTATCATCCACTAAATAATTAGTATTAATTACTTAGAGGATTAATTAGTTTGCTTCTGAAGCACTTTAAAGATGGAAAGCAAAGAACAACTGCCATGTATCATGACCTGTGTTCCCTTACAACTGAGCATAACATATTTTCTAAAATGCATCTTTTTGTTTATACAAAATTGTATTTCATTAGGCCAGTATGTGGCAACATTGCTGACTGGATCTGACAGGATTTTGTTGCTATGAAACCCATTCAGACAAGTGGTCCTTTCTGCAATCTAAATGAGTGATTGCAGCTCTCCTATAGGGAGATCTATGACTTGGAGGAGAATGCAATTAAGATTCATTCTGCATAGGGAGTGAAATACTTCCCCATACATTGATCTGTAGTATATTTTTATATGCATACTAGCATTAAGAATCTAATTACTACATACTGAGAGCAAAATTTGATCCTGAAAGAATTAACTAGTTCAAAGGTGCTGTTCAGGAATCTCTGTAGTTCTTGTTCCTGAAAAAGCCCCACATTAAAATCCCTGGTTTTGTAAAGTACCAAATGCCAAGATATTCTAATGATTATAGTGGGAGCAGTGGCTGCTTTTCAAACCTCTGAATCCAGCATACTTTGCAAAGGCTCTGAATTTACCTGGTATGAAACAGAAATCTCTGTGTGTGAGAGATCTATTAGCTCATCAGTGCTTCTTAGCAGGTATGCAAGACAGTGTAGAACTAAAATAACAGTTTTATTGTGGTTTTCTTTTGTATTGCATACAGAGTTCTGAATGTTAGATATCTGTAAGGGTTTGTATGTTGATGTCTAGTCTGAATGCTGTAGTCTTCTGAAAACTGAAAATAATCTGCACTGTCCCTTACACAAATGGAAAAAAAATCTAGTAATTAAACCTCATTGTACATGATGGCAAATTTACTGCATGAATATTAAAGGTTGATTAATGGAGTTATAAATCTCTAAAACCAAGGAATGATAAGGAAAATCCTGTGATAAATCCCTAACTTCGCAGCACTGGCAGACATTTATATCTAGATATTGCAACAGTCTTGATCAGTTTATTGTCAAGAGACAAAAGCCAACTGCAGTATAGTCTTAGACATGAAGAATCAGCAAGTGACCTTCAGCTCCTTTAAATATTTTTAGAGCAATTATGTTAATACTTGTTCTTATTCAAGGGGAGTTTCTGCGAGTTTCATTTATCCTTTCTAGAATTATGTCAAAGTGCACCAAAAGTATATTAACTGCAGACAAGTGATGAGCTTTTCAGCAGGATCTTAAACCTTAGTGAAGAAGAGGTTTAATAAGCTGAATATGATGTTGGTTTTATAATGCCTACAATCCTTAAATATTTCTTTCAATTTCCTTCAGTTTTGGGGTGAAGGAGATTAAAAGAACAAGGGCTCAGTGTTGGCATAGCATGTTTCTGAGTTATATAGCAGTTGCAACTGTATTTATTTTTTCAAGTGAAAGCATACTGGTCATTCAGTGGGAGTTCTGATTTTACTTATGGACTTTTTATAACTCTGAGGAATTCATTAAAAATGCTTGTAACCCTTTGAAATTCCGCATGTTCTGCCATCTATGAGGACTAAACCATAAATGTATTCTTTTCTCTTTCCTAGTTTCAAGAAAGGTTGATTATTTATTCTAGAAGTTTATGAAGACCACAGACTTAGATGGTGATGGATAGAGCCAGGAGTTGGACTCGATGATCCTGATGGCTCTCTTACAACTCAGCATATTCGCTGATTGTATGATAACATAGTTAGCAAAAAATACATAGTAGATATCTATCGAGAGAGCATGTGAGCAGTCACAGTCTAAATTCAATGTAGTTAAACCATGTACCACATACTTCTAAAGTAATTCATACTTCTGGGTTGGAAGGAACTTTTAAAGGTCAGCTGGTTCTGCAATGAGCAGAGACATCTTCAGCTAGGTCAGGTTGCTCAAATTAGCTGACATCTGGTTCGGTTTGCACTTTTCTCCTCAGTAAAAGTATTTCTCCTCAGTGCCTTTGAACCAGATGTCAGAAGCATAGCTAGTTGTGAAAAATAGACAATGCTGCTACGTTTTCCCAGATCAGCCTAGCTTGGCAAAAGTTTCCTTCTCCTTCTGCTCAAACAGCCTTGGGTCTCCTAGATGAGGAGAAACAGGAAAAAAAACCCTACCAGCTACTTGTTCTGAGATCTGCCTCATTTTCCTGTATCTCTGCAATCCTCACAGTTAGACTTGGAAAATTCCCACTCTGACCCAGAGGATGTAGGACTCTCCTCTTCATCTTTCTTCCTACCACCCCTCACCTACTCTGATTTGAACTTGAAAGCTGCTTGATTATTTTTAAAGAGCTGCAGGTCTCCTCTCTAAATGGCAAAGACACTTACCTTAGATGGAGAGGTCACAGCTGAAAGCCATTACATATCTATTATAGGTTCTCACATGCTGCTTTTGGAGCATTTTCCATTTTCTTTCAAATGATAGACACTGGCCAAGTTCTACGGCCTCTGTTCCAAAGGCAGCAGCATCTACAGGATTAGGCTCTCTCTAATTAATGTTTGATGGCAGTTTCTATAGTGAGACCCAGAACTGAATAGGGCTGAAGATGAATACATTCCAGCTATTTCAGAAGAGCTGTTTCTGGCCAAGACTTATTTGCTGTAGTGGGAAAGAAAGTTGGTCTAGGTTCTACCTCTGGTGTGACAATCCCCTGAGCAAAATAATCATGTCTTCAAGACACTCAGTTTGATGTTATCAATAAGCATTTAATTGGTTTCTATAACACATCATAAAGAAGGAAACTATTTCTCATATTAGCAAGTTTCCAAAGAAGGAAACTATTTCTCATATTAGCAAGTTTCCTGCTATCTGAAGCATTACAGGCGTTTTGGGAAGAGTCATAACAACCATGGTGGACTGTGGAGGCCGGTGAGCCTGCCACACAAGGGTACCCAAGGATCCCCTGGAGGGATGGATCCTAGTAGAAGAAACACTCCCCAGGTCAGGGTGAGAAAGAAAGGCTTTTCCCAGGATGCCCTGCTCTGTTATGCTAATGTACCCCAGTTCTGCCTCCCGGTTGGTCCTTGTCCCTCGGCCGCTCCCTCTCTGTTTCCCCATTGGCTCCCATCCCCTATCCCTGCCTCTGCACCACCCCCATGCCCCCCGATGATTGGTTCCTGATGCTCTCTCCGCCCCCACTTCCCCCTGTACTTAACCCTGGATCTTCCACTGTTGCTCTTTGTCCCTGAAATCCTTTGGGTGTGGCTGGAATAAACATCTCCGTGGAACCCCATACAAAGGTCCTTTCCTGCCTCTTTGCTGTTGACTCATCTGAGAAGCTATCCAGGCTCTCTGTGTGTGGGTGTGGGTGTGGGTGTGTGCTGGCAACACCAAGCAGCTCTCCATGGAGATGCTTTTGGAAGGTAGCAGCATTATACCCCCCGGCACCCGGCTGCTACAGTGGACAAAGATTTTATGGAGACTACCTGCAGGTTCTGCTGAGGAGACAAAGATAGTGTATATCATATCTCTGAGTCACACAACTGCTGAATGTAAATCAGCATTACTACCTTATTCATCAGCATGATGTCTTTAATTGTGAAGCTGGAAGAATAATTTACAGTCTGGAAAATGGCCCAATTTTCAGGAGAAGCATTTGTATTAAATGATCAGTGTAACAGTGAAAATGTGAGTATGCATAACCCATGAATCTTTTTTTGAGCCAAGAAAAAAAGCAAATGCCATAGCCTTGGACAGCAACAAATTGTATTCCTTAGGCTCCTGGATACACTGAGATTATGATGTTATTTAAGTGTGACATTATTGTACATGATGTCAAGTTCATTGATACTAATTTTTGTTGACTGAACAAACAAAAAGGGCAGTGTATTAAATAACAAGCTCTGTTAAGAGCTGGACAATATTTTATTTCTTGCCTAGAGTCTTGTAAACATACAAGTTTTATTCTTATTTACTTAAATCTTATTAAAGTGTTTATTTTCCTTTTGTGAATCCCCAAAAGGACAAACTCAAACTCAAGACAGATCAACAATTACACATAATTTTGAGAATTAGTTGCAGTAAGCTTTCTGTCCAATCCTGATCATAACTACATCTCATGAATGTAGTTCTTACTGTAAGTAAAGCACATAAAAATAATACCTGTGTCCACATATGCTAAAACATGAGCATGGAAATAATGAATAGAAGGAACATAACCAAGGAAAGTTTTGGGGTTTTTTTATTTTTTGTTTTCCTTTTAGAAAGAAGAAAAAATATCAGGATTCACCTGAAAGGCTCTTTCATATCACTGTTTCCTTAGTTATCCAAACCTACATTGTATGCTAAGTATGTTGTTTCAGGAGATCTGGAGTATAAACAAACAGCAGCTGAAGAGCAGTAGCTGTTCATGAAACCATTCTTCCAGTTATCTGCTGGGTAGCAAGATGATAGCATGGTGTGACATCATTGCCTTGGTACATTAGTATACTAATATTTTAATGTATATTCTTTTAGGCATTCCACTGATAGGAATGTTTCTGACCACAGTTTGGAAGGTATTTCTTAGTGGCTTCAGAAACGCTTTCTGTATATCCTGAATAAATGGCTCCAAAGATCACACTTGTGTTGCCACCTTCTGGTTGTCATTTAAATGGGTAAAGGATGTTAACAGTGACGATAACAAGATACTAGTGTAAGCAGGACAACATCTGTTGTTTTTTCCCTGATGCTTTCCAAATGCTGTAAGGTGTCTTGGTTTGAAAGACAGGTGTCTGCTAAGGAAGGTAGGAGCCTCCCTTGGAATGGAAGATGCAATCCCCCTTCCCTCCAAATTACTGTAATTTTGAAATCAAGGGGCTTTCAGGCAAAGATATGAGGAATAGGAATAACAGTTCTTTACTAATATATAAATATACACACATATATATATATAACAAGGCAGGAAAAATACTGGTTTAAACTGACAGAGTCAGATACAACCTGACACCCTGTTAGTCAGGGTAGCAGTAGCAGTCTGGTAAGATGGTGGCTGCAGTCCTCCTGAAGTGATGGATGTGGTTCTGTTGAAGCAGTGATCCTGTAGAAAAGTCTGGTCTTCCTCAGAAGGTCCAGTGGTAGCTCTGGAGCTCTTGTCCTCTGGATATCCAGTGGGAAAGGCTGCTTGTGGTCTTCAAAATCTCGGTTTATATCCAGGATGGAATGCTTGGTTCCTCTTGCAGGGTGGAGCATCTCACAATGGGATGAGGAATCATGAGATAAGGCACTGATGGGCCATTAACAGGAGATAGTCCAGGGTCGAGTTATCTCTGAGTCATGAGGCAAGGTGCTGGTGGGCCCATTAACAGAAGCTGATCCAGAGGGAGGAAGTAGGGAGCACTGCCCCACCTGGTTTTAACAGCTCATGAAGATGGTGATAGAATACATCCTTTTGGGCACATCTTACATTGTAACCTAGGACATAAGGTCAAAGGTTTTTTGGTGTTCATTGTGTCCGCGAAGCGTACAATAAAAGAGGTTCCAAAAAGTTTTAACTTCCAGCTTAGGCAACTATTTGAATTGACTTGCTTCTTCAAGTTGACTCAGAGTTTTCCACTTTTTGGGCACCAGAAAATGGGTATTATAAATATTTGCAAGGAGTCAGTAATAGATATTTGACACTGCTGAATCAAAGCCTTTTATTATTGTTTTTGGAATGGAGGTAAATCGTACAAGTCACACTGCATTTCTGCCTGGGGGATTCTAGGTTCAGCTCAGAGGAAAACAATTTTTCAAACATAAATGTATGTTTGGATCTTAACATTAGACTGCTCATAAGAAGAGAAGAAAAAAGCACAAAAAGAATTGGCAGTCTGGATTACCTTCTATTTTGTGTTGACATTTTTCTTGATTTGCTTTAGACACTAAATACACATATAATTTTCCCAATAACATCTATGTTTTCTCTTTGTTTGGCCCTTGAAGGCTGCTGGATCAGAGAAAGCTCAGGTTTTCTCAGGATTCCAGTTGAAAAACATGTGGAAAGCAAATTGGTTTGAATTGCTAGCTGGTGAGGTCCAGACCTGCACTTCCACTTCAGCACAGAGATGCTTTGTGTTTCCATCCCACTAATACTGCTGCAGTCCTATCAGACATATTAAATGACATCAGAAATGATTTGGAAAGAAAGAATTCAAGAGACTTGTTCCCTGTTCTGTGATGTTCATATAGGAAAAAAAATAGTCTGTAACACACTCAATCACTCAATACACAACAGTGGATTTTCCTGCAAACAACACAGTATTAGACATGTCAGACTATATATTGAAACCCATCACTATTTCTCAAGTGCTTTTATTAGTTTTAGAATAACTAGCTGATATTGTAGTGTAATAGACTCTTTTTGCACTTCCTTTTTTTTTTTGTTCAGTGTTAATACTTCTTTTTCTTTATAAGTTCAGGATTTGGTAGATCAGTGGTCTGCTCTAATCAATCTTTACTGCATTTTCTCATGTCTTTCAGTTACTCCTCAGTCATATTTTGTACTCTAATTTCTCTCAGTCCTCTTAGCTGTATATATTCTTGTGCTAACATTCTTCCGTGTTTTCATGTATTGAGAAAGAACACTGGAATGTGACAAACTCTAAAACAATTTGTTCTTAACTTGCTAAAATTACTGTTATTTGCTTCAGTTTTGCCTTCCGTGTCTACAGTCAGCCTCTCTGAAATTCCTTCAATCACTACATAAGCAAGGCCCAATTATTACATTGTCAAAAATCTGAAATTATACAGGCCCTATTTAATTTTTTCTTAATATTTCCCTACTTTTATGCATCCTGAATAACAGCTAACATGGGCTTCTTTGTATAAGCTTTTTTGCAGCCATCTGGCTTTCAGTGTATTCCTCATAAGTGTTTTATTTGTCTGCTTTATCTATGCACGTTCTAAATGTCTTGTCTTTTTCAGACTCTGAATGTTTATTCTGTTTTTGCTCCGAAAAAGTGTTTCATGGGATTTTTATTTTACCTGGAATGTGTGGTGGGATTAATAATTTTTACTACATAAAGATACTTTTTTGTGTGTCATCAAATATATTTTTATCTGTGGTTGTCTGTTAAGTATATTCTTATGTATCTGTATATAAAACCACTAAAATTATGTTCTAGATAACATTATTGCTGTAACTGCAAAGAGAGTTACCCGACAAAGTTTAAGAGAATCAATCCTTCACTATTCTTAACTGTAAAATAATATTAAATATTTCTATAATAATGTGAGTGATGTCCATATGAGTTGTGCCTATATGCCTTGCAAGTAATTCCAGCCAGTGACAAATGAAATTCTGAGGAGTCCTCATTCATGTTCTTCTAGGAATGAGTCAGATGTCTGGCTTTTCCTTCAACTGCTTTTCCTAAGCTTTCATAGAAAAAAGGTAATGTATATGTCGCAAGCCAAACACTTATGACCAAATAATCCTGTTACTTCAAGGCTCCATATTTTTGTTTGAAATTTTCAGTAGAAATGTATCAGATTTTTTCATAATTATGATTAAACAATCTCCAAGTTTTAGACATAATCACTGTATTTTTAATAGTTACAACTATTCTACAGAACAAGACTTTATTACTTGGATATTAATAGAATTGTGCTTAGAAACAAAAGGAGCATTAGAGATAATATATCTGTAATTCACAGGAGTGGGACTAACCTTTTCAAATTATTTTACTATTTACTGAAATAAAATAAATTATGATAGCCTTTGACAATTACGTGGATTTCCTAAATTTCTAAGAATTCATTTGATAGAAAAACACTCTTGTCCCACTGCAAAATGTAAATGCAGTTTCCACAGGATCACTGGGAGTTACTTTGGGCTGCCCTGGGAGGACAAGACCTGGTATAGCCAGTTAGGAAATTTTATTGCCCCAGTGCTGTAAGGGTGGCATAAACTTCTGATACACAACGACTGCACTAAACTTTTGAGAAAAATTTTTAGCTAAAGCCCTATATGCAAGGAAAAGCTTTAAACTCTGTCTGCTGCCTGAAATTCACTTGTTCAAAACCAAGTTTACTTTTGTCCTTTTGGACTTTTTATAGTGTGTGGTACTAAGTCGGTGTAGATGTAAACCAAACTGGGCTCTAAGGTGTCATCTTCACTGCTAGGGAAATTTCCCCAAATCATCCATAACATTAAAGTGTGTTTCCTAGCAGAGGTGGCTTAGACAAAGTAGCACTGTCTAAGCCAAGACACCCAAGGCCATTTTACAATCCGCAGTTCAGGTGTGATTACCCTGATTTGGGCAGTAAAGCAGTTCATCTGCAAGGACATAAACCAGAGCCAGAGTGAAAACCCTCACCTCTTTCCCTAAACTAGACCAGACACAGCCTGGATGTATTCACCTGACATCAAATGGTGAATATATTGTTTTAAAAAGTTGAGAAGATGTGAGGGGCACACCTAGAAAGCTTTTTATCTTTGTACACTATGAATACTTAGAGCTTAAATGCATGTTCTTGAGTGTTTGCATACTCTCTGGATTTGCAATTTTACCTCAATAAAATCTGTCAGTTAGACTTGGCAAACATTTGTTCTGCTTTGCATCATCTATAAACTGCATTGACATATTATAACCGTCCTCCACTATAGCTGGTACAATTTTACATGCCATAAATCAGTGTGGAACTTGTCTTGATGTCTGTCTACAGGTGTAATATTTCCTATCTGATTATCACGTATGGTACAATTATTTAATCCAGGGCCTCTCAGGACTTTTGGCACACAAACATGGATACTGTGTAGTGGAAGGTATATTAGCTGTATGATATAAATGAATCTTTTCCCCAAACTGTTCAGAAAAGCAGTGGTTTCTGTGTGATACTGTTTTATGTTGTTCACTTCATATACTAATAAATAATGGTAAGTAATTTCCAATTATTAGAGTAAAATTAGAGTAATAGAATGAATATGATTTCTATTAAGAGGTTTATTTTTTTAAGTATTTATTTTGTGGTGATTAGTATATATTATCCAGAATCTTTTTATTTCCATGATGTATCTCTGCCATTCTTTTGTTTACTTTTTGAATTTCAGATACTCTGCCCCACATTTATCTGTTTTTTCCAGTTCTACCAGTGTATATCCAGCAAATGAAAAAGTGGACCAAGAATAACTTGTGAGACTATGTAAAAATCTTGGGTTTTTGTTTGAGGAAAATGAATTCCTGTGTCCCATTTGGAATCTTTGCAAAAAAGAAATATGTAAGAAACCAAAAACCCTGCATGTTTTATTGAAGTATTTTAGCTGTCAGGTGTGCAACTGTATGTTGTAGGTCCATTCATAGTAATGATAAATGGAAGTTATCCTTTAATTATGTGAACGGGTCAATCCAGGTGCTCTGTACACTTTATCCATGAAGATCTCCACAAAGCTGACATGCTGGGAACCACTATCACTGGGTCAACACACTTTATAATGTTTTCTCATGTGTGTTGCAAGCAGGTTGTAGAAACACAGTGGTTTGCAATTATGTTTTCAATTGCTGCAATTGTCACAACCACCAATAAAAAAATTTTAACATTCCCTGCCATTGAGTAGCAACACACAATATTTCAAAAAGCTTTTCAGAGAGCCTTCTTAGGATGTAGAAACAATTCTTTTTAGTTCAACTGTTATGGATTTGTAACAAGACTACCACCTTTTTACAGTTTATGCAAGTAAGTTTTCTAAATTTATACTGAAAAAAGCAAGGAAATATATTATGTGGGCAAACTAGACTTCATCTTATGGCTGTTGCCTGGGTGAAATATTTTCAGTAAATCAGTCTTTATGCTGTCCTTGGATCTTCTGCAGTCTCAGCTGCCAGTGCTGTATAATGTACATTGATTTCTATTTGGTATTCAGACTGAGAGAAAGCTGTTTAATCATTTTGTTTCTGACTTGCTAATAAAAAAACTGTCTTCTTTAATAAGTTTATTTTAGATAAAGCTACAGTCTCTGCCACAATTTGACATACTTTCTTAAGTTTTTTGAAGTAACAAATGATGCCGAGGATGAGACAATATCACTGTAATTTCTTCTTACCAAGTGAATGCCTTTGTGATTTGCAGAGTTGTTCAACACTCAGAGAATGAAAGCTATTTAATCATTCTCCACATGAATTGTAAATAAAGTTTTACGGTTGTCCCACATCGAGGAAAATGAAAGGAAAAAAGGGATAGAGACTTCTCATTGTAAAGAAACCATTTCTAATAGTGCCATGTCTATACCCAAATGTGAACATCTTTTATATCACTAACAGTTTTCCACCCATCACAGCTCATTGATATTCTGCTTCATTAAAGTCCCATGATAGAAAAGTTATTAATATGCAGAGGCTGTTTTATATCAGATTGGGGGAAAAAAACTCCAACCCAAGTCTAATAATATAATTACTGATGTTGTATGATGGGAAATCACTAATATGATTAGAAGTGCCTGACAGATTATAGTAGGAGATTTGATAAAGTCCACCTGGGTTTGGAGAAGTCAATTGATCCAAGTCTCGGCTACTGGAGGGAAAAGGGAATGGAGGAAGCAGCAGGGTTGGACTGCAATCAGAAGAGCATAAATCAGTTTCTTTTAATGGGTCTGAAGCTGGTTTGCTCTTTCTAGCCAGGCTGTTCTGTGAATTAAAGATGTTCCTCGAGTTTAGCACTTGGTTCCTGTGTGATTTGAGGCAGGCAGGCAGGCAGGCAGAACAACCACAAACCCACGGCTGAAATGCAGAGTAAATTTATTTCATTACCTTGCTAACTGGAGGATCCCAAAGGAACACCTGGGTGGGGACACATAAGTGAGAACATTGGCACCACCAGGCTCAGTCCATCCTGACAGGCAGCAGGGCTGCTGTTTCTACCCAAGCAGGGGCCCATGCACAGGACATGCTGTGATCTCCTCTGAGCTTTTCATGATCTCTGAGGTTTGGTTTCTCTTCCAAAACAAGGAGCTCAAGTATGTCTGTGAGAGCACCTCCATGTCTCTCCAAACACCTACGTTATCTCTACACATAGATTCCACTTCTCAAAACAGAGGATAAACACCAGTGCACATAATACATGGGGTTCGATGTATAATTAAAAAGCCATTGTTGTCTTTTAAAATCAAAAAAACCCACCCGATGTAACTGGCTTTTTGAAAGCAAAATTTAGCCTTTTGCTTTATAATGGAGTCTGAGGGTTTTTCCTCCCCACCTTGGTATAATGCAGTATCCAGTACTGCATTGATGTGACCTTAAAATTGTGGACTTTGGCTTAGGTATGGAATAGCTCCCAATTTTGTAATAAATTGCATATAGGATACAGAAAGAAGAGTATTATACAAATAAATCATCTGCAGTAGTGTTTTAGTCATCTGTTTAAGAAATGCTTGCCTTTGGTAGAACACTTTTCCTCTGCAGAGAATGAATGTGCTACTCTACTTAAGCATTTGTACTTCCTGTCTACAAAGAAGAGTAGGTTTCATACATCTGATCAAAAAAACTCTCTTTTGTTTCAGAATTCTGAAATCTAAAAGATATAATGTGTATTTTTTTTTTTTGCTGGCCAGCCTTCGCGTACGAAGATCCGGGGAAGGCCTCTCTTTCTTTTCAGACCTTCCAGCCTGCGCACTGGATTTTTTAGGTGAGACACAGGGCGTGCAGATCTGAGCCCACCCTTTAATCCCGAGGTTCAATCTGCCGGGCCAAAGCGATTCTGGACAGTGGCAGCTGAGGTCCTCCTCAGGACGTACGCAGATTGCTCCCTTGCAGGGCTAACGAGCACTGCCTGCCTGGGGAGCATCCTAGCTGGGAATCAAACCCAGGCCCTGGCAATTGCTGTGCCGTATGCTTAACCACTACACCACCAGGGCTCCCTAATGTGTATTATGTTCCTTCATTTAAACATTTGCTTCACCTGTTGGTCTGGTTGCAATTGAAAAAGGTAAGCAAAAATCACTAGATTTTATGAACCCAGTCTCATCTTTTACTATCATATAACTGTTTTTAAATTCCAAATTATCATTAAATCATGCTTTGAGTTGGAGGGGACCTTTAAGATCATCAAATTCCCTGCCGTGGGGAGGGACACTTTCCACTAGATCAAGTTTCTCAGGGTCCATCCAACCTGGCCTTGAATACTTCCAGTGATGGAGCATCCACAGCTTTTCTGTGCCATTGCCTCACAGTAAATATTTTCTTCCTAGTATCTGATGTAATCTGACAGTCTTTCAGTTTGAAGCCAATCCACCATGTTCTATCACTCCATGCTGTTGTAAAAAGTCCCTCTCCATCTCTCTTGTAGCCCCTTTAGGTACTAGAAGGTGCTATAAGGTCTCTGCAGATAATGAAAAGTCTCTGCTTGTGTTTTCCTTCTGAGATGCTGATTCCACTGTCACTTGATCTCAGATAAGTGGTTCTTTGCACTTAGTGATAGTCTTTGAGCTTTAAAGTTATTCTGCTTTCTTCTCAAATGTACAATTTCCATCTTAACCCTCTCAGCTTGGTGACTAGAGAAGAAAATGCCCTTTCACAGTTGGAAAACTGTTAACATGAGCAAGCAAGGGCCCAAACTTTAAAAGCTAAAATAATCGTTTGTCTTCAAATCCTGGAGACCTCAAAGCTTGTTTCCTCCCAGATCAGAAGACGTTGAAAAGAATCTTTAGGTAAACATCTGCTCTGCTGAGAAAGTGTGTTGATGAACGATTCCTAAAACGTGATTTTGCAAATATCATAATGCAGAAATACAACATGACTATGTAAAGCAATTATTTTGCTAAAAATTGGTAGTTATACCACTATGAGTTATGTGTAATAACTGTGGTTCATATCCTCACCTAAAGACAAATTTTATGCTTGCAGATTAGGGGACAAGGAAGAAAAATGGTGGTTCAGACAAACTTAAAAAATTTCTTAATCCTTTGGACATCTTCAGCCTGTGGGAGCTATGTCAGAAATCCCCTGAGTACAGCATTTTGAAATGCATGACAGATTGGAAAGCCATGCAAAGGTTTTTTATCCATTCAATAAAACCTGAGGATTAATTCCTTTCATGTTTCCTGCATGAGCATGTATTATAGAATTAATATCATCAGAGGCAGATACCTTTTTCCTTTTATCCTGCTGCCAGGCAGCCCTTCAAACAGCCTGGCTCTGTCTTCTTGAGGACCTCTTCACAGGTATTCAAAAGCTGCTGTTCAGTCCTCCAGAAGCTGGCTCTTCTCCAGGCTTCTTAAGTCCTTCTGAATGGCAGCACTGCCCACACTGCCATTGCCACTCAGCTGGTGCCTTATTTATAGTCATCTGCTAATTTGCTGAGCTTCATAATCTCTTCCTCATCATTGGAGGAGGTGAGTGAACATTGATGAAGACAGTGAACAGGAGAGGTCACAGTACAGTTCCTAAGGCACCACTTGGACATACAGACCCCTGCCAGGTGGTCTACTCCATCCAGGTGGAGAATGACCATTAACTGCTACTCTCTGAACCCTTCCATCCAGTCAGATTTTTCACTCATCTAACTGTTCACCTGTAAAGACCATAATGTCCTATCTGGGCTACAAGAGTATAGTGGGAGACAGTGTCAAAACTCTTGCTAAAGCCAAGGCAAATGGCAACCACATCTATCCCCTTATCCACAAACCTAGATATTTTATCATAGAAGGTAGCAAGGTTGATCAGGCATTATTTACCTATGATAAACCTATGCTGACTGTCCCCTGATCACCTTCTTCCTCTTGCTGTGCCCAGAGCTGTGCTTTAAAGGGCTTGTTCCGTGATACACTGCCAGTGTTCAACACCACCCAGTAAGAAATTCTTTATTACAAGCAGGAATGAGTCAGATGCTTAGAAGAGCTAGGTGTCATGTTTTTTAGCATTTTACAGAAAATATATCTATTATTCTTCCCTTTTTTTGATACTTCAGTAATGCAGATGCCTCATGTATGATATTTTCTAGTCCAATAGCAGTAATGAAAGGTATGTAATTGAAGCTGGTATAATATGCCACTTTGTCACTATCAAAGCTGTATAATTTTGATGTCTGGGTATCTCATATATGGGCTCTCATAGCAAACAAGCAGATGCCTTCCTGCTGGAGACAGGCTCAGAGTTTGTATTTCAGTCCTGAGGGTGGATATGGGTGCCTTACTTAGTGCCAGCTAGCTTCTGAATTGTATTTATCTAAGATCTCTTTTTTATTGATATTTTCCAGACAGCAAACATAACTGAAAGTTCTATCCCTGTGACTCCAAAATACTGTGGAAGAATGTCAGTCTGACAGAAATTCTCACTGCTTTACAGTTTTGAAGTACAAGAAAGTTCTGTGGTCTTCGGGGCATGTAATTTCATCCTCCACTTTTTAAAATTAATTTCTGTCATTGGAAGACAAAGCAGTGATTTTCTTATTGTCTTTCCCAATAAGTATTAAAACACTGTTTATGCTATTAAGGTTGTGACCAAGTATCCCTAAAAGCCCAAATAATAAAATTTAATAATCTTTCTTGTGGTAAGTCAACAGAGGGTACATCCAGGTGGTAATTTAGCACAGTTCCCAAGATACTGTAAGTTAACAGTGGTTGGAATAGTTCCTTGATGCAAGTTTCATGACATGTTCCTTTACTGCGGCTTCCTTTTCCAAGTATGATCATTTTTCCCCACATGGGAGATAGTGAACTATAGCATATGGATTTCCTAGTGTTTTCCTTTGTCCAAAGGGCAGCCATGAATCACTACAAGGCTCCATAAAGAATGCAGCGTTCAGTGGCAGAGATTTAGTCTTCAGTATTTGCTTTTGCTCTAATATTGATGGTGGTCTAAAATGTACTTCTGAAGCAAGGCAGACAGGCTAAATGCTTTTTTTTTTACTAAATTATCTATAGATATTTGTGCCATTTTTCTATCCATATGCTGTCTAAAATGAGGTGAGGAAAGATGCTGAATGTGGGTACTTTGGCAGTTTATCTTGGAGATAAACGCTTTATAGAGCTATGTCTAACTCAGTTGCTGGTTTTTTATGTAAGTTAAAAATAAAACCTGTGTTTCCCAGATTTACATGTACCTGTTTTCTGTAGAAAACCTGTTTTCTATATTTTGTAGAATATAATCTACTGGTATACTGGTATCTACTGCCAGGATACTTAAGATACACCACTTTTGCTTCTTACAATGGCCTAAATTAATGTCTGCCATATATCCCTTACAAATATTAATTGGTTTTATTCCAAGGATGACTTTGCCTGCTCAGTACTAAAACAAGCTAGTTTTTCATCTGAAGGGATATGCTTCCTTGAACACTGGCCAATGCCTGATGGCTGAAAGGCAAACAAAACTTTTCCTTGTAAAACTGTTCAGTAGTATCATAGGTTGATAGGGAAAAAATAATATATTTTCTTATGACCATTTGATTTACTGATGATTTTTTTCAGATTAAAAATGAAAGTGTAAATTGTCAAAGCAAAATACAAGGTGAAAGCAATGATTCTGTATTAAGTCCTTTCTGAGAGAAAGACTGGGAGGAGTTGGAGGCACCAATCAATTTTGAGAGGCAGCCACTTGGCCAGACCCATATATAGCAACTGAGGTAAAAAGACTTTAGAAGCCAAAGTACAACCCTTGAAGACCTCTAGGACTTGCTTGAGCTTCATCTGCATAGAAAAGTAATTTTGTTTATGTGTGTCAAACTCAGGAAACCACTGCTGTATCTTCTCATACAAAACCACCTCCAAATCTGTGGATCCACTGCAATCCAGCCAGAAAGAGGTAAGACTGTGATTCTTGAACTCTAGCTCTAACCCCAGTCTCAACAATAACCACAGCTGTAGCTTGATACTGGCATTGGCCGGTGCCAATGTCATTCTTCCTAACTCTGTAAGCATGTAGCAGCTAACCAAAATTTTACTTTTAAGATCTGCTCAGTTTTCCAAACCTTTATCCTGACCAAAATTATGACTCAATTCTATTCTCTGAGGAAGAAGGAAAAGCCAAGCATTATTATAATCCCTAAAACTTTGCATTTTGAAGAGCCCAAACACAAACTTCACTCTTGAGCATTTATATTCCTATAACTCGTTATATCCACAGGGAACAATAACATTAGGAATTGATTACTGCTGATATCACCCTCTTCATAGCTGTGTGGACTAAGTTGATTCCAGTCATGTACAGAATCTCTGACATTTTACTTTTTAAAATTCTAATTGTTATCCTGACCTCAATTTTCACCTGAAGTATCACCAGACTATCTTTTTTTAGGTTAAAATAGAAAATAGGCTACTGGAGCCTTTTGACTTCAGTAGTCTAACTGCTGAGTTTTCGGGATCCATCTATTACTTAGTTTGACTTTCAGCTTCCACTGTCCACAACATATCCACCATTCATTATTTAAATTTCAGACAGGGAACCAATACTTATACAAAAATAGATGGTTTAACACCTAGAGAAAAAGGATTGAAATGTATTTACACCAGGCCTCTTCCTAATTTATTAACTGTGTACAGGACAAAAGGTTTATTTTTCCAAACTCCTTCACACATCTTCCATCCCATGCTTTACCCTTTACCCTCACCAAACTGAAATTCCAATATTAAAATGGCCAGGGAATTACATGGGGAAAACAATTGAATCTATTAACATCATCCATTTTCCGTATTTTGTGGCACATGTAGAATTTAAGCATTATCTCAGCTAGTGAAGTTGTAGTTTTCCAAACCCTGGTGATCTCTAACCCCAATAATACAAGCTGCTAGGATGCCTCAATGCAAAAGAAAACACAGCTCAATTAAGTTACCTGTACATGGGAGTTTATATATAGAATCAAAGTATTACTTTATTGGTTTTGTGGGTTTTAATCATAATGTCTTGCTTCTGACTGTTTATATGATCATTATTGGATTGACTCCAAGCAAGGACCATCCTTGGACAAAGAGATTCAATACTTGATTTTCTGGATCATATATGCCTGAGGATAGAACATCTTTGTTCTAGTGAGTGTGACCCCTTGCCATACTCCAGTGGCTTCCCTGAGGATATATTTCACACTGACCCAACCACAGTGTGAGCTCAGGATCATGCCTCAGCTATCTTCCTCACATAGAGATTTTTTTTGTTTAGAATTATGATGCAATGAAAGGCACATCCCACAGGTAGATAATAATATTTTTCTATAATATGGGACTGGTGACTGTTTCTCAGATGAAAATTATTATTCAAGAATACTCCTCTTTCCAGACCAGTGACAAAATTCGATTTACAGTAAAACAAAAAACATGTGAGGAGCTCTTAGGTGGGGAGCTACTGAGTACTCAAGTTCCCACCTGATTCCAGTGCTGCCTTCTGTCTAGTCACAGCCTCTGCTAACAACCTGCCCTTTTATTTCAGCAGAAATTCAAACAGGAGAGCTGAAATCACTGCCAGGCAACCACTGGATGCAGCACACCCGATGGAACTCATCAGCCCTCTATATATAGAAGCAAGCTTTAGGAGAGTTATTTTGTTGCTGTCGTGTGTTCAGCTGTGCTGATGTTAAGGTGAATTTGTCTGTTTGAATAGTTTGCTTGTAAGCATCAAGCAGTAATAGTCTTGAAGTGCATTGTTACCATACCCTTCCATGCTTAAGGAAAATTCAGTGGTGGTTTTGCTTGCTAAGAACATGGGGGTATATGGAAGAATGGATTTCTTCAGGCTCTATGGTTTCCCAATATGTTTTTGGTGGGAACTGGTTTACAGAAAGGATCAGAAACAAATATGATGTCCTGTGGAAGAAGCCATGAAGAAAAGTTTTATTAATTCTGTTGGTCTCTGAATATATTTCTGTTGGTGTAACAGCTGTTATTATTCTGTTTTACTTAGTAATTGGACAGGTCACCTCTGAAAATTAGAAATGGGGGTTGTTATAACTACTCTAGGTGAGGCTGTAGCATGTTTCTTCTATCTTTGGTATAGAGAAAAGTCAATAACATGTTATTTAATGGAGGCTGAAGAGTGTTTGTGTTCCTAAAACATTTGAGACTAGGAAGATACTAACAATAGTGATTTGATATAAGACAGAGATCCTGCCCTTTAGGCCTATCCAGTGCTGACTTAAGTGCGTTTGTTATTTGCATCATAGCATTGCCTGTGTAGCTCGTAGGACCCCCTTAGGCATCCAAAGGCAGTCTGTGTCTCAGCCTAAAAATTCAATGATGGAATGTATTCTTCTGGAGAGTATTTTTCTTGTATTTTTTTCTTATTAGGTTCCTATTTCAAGTGAACAAACTACTTGATTTACAACAGTGTTGTTTATGAAGTTCCCTTTTGTAGTTGAAGAATCAGGTAAATGCTACCATGCAGCAAATTAAAAAATTTCTCCAGTTCAAACTGCAATTTGACTATTTCTGCTGTGTAAAACCTATTAGCAGACCCTTGATGAGGCACAGAACAAATTTGGATGAAAATGATGAAATTTGGATGAAATGGCCCTCCGTCAGGGCAGACTACAAAGATCCTCGTCTTTGAGGTATTGGCCTTTTTGATGCTTAAAATGCATGCAAATTTGTTTCAAAACTGCAAGTTGATTAGTAAAAGGAAATTCACAGTAATTGTAGTGAAATGAAAAAAGAAAACAAGGCAAAAGCATTGGAAAGGATATGTTTAATTGCATATAATTACTTGATGTGGATTTCAATCAGGGAAAGAAAGGGAAAGGAACATGCTAAATAGTGTTGGTGTGGCAATTATTCTATGATGATTTTCTCAAATGACTGAACTTTACGTATATGATACAACAACAAAAAAACTAGGAACAACACACACACTACTTTTCCATGTCATAAGAACTTTGCTATATCAGTCAAAATGCTCTGCCATGTCCTTCATCATGTGCAGACAAAATTAACTTTCCTGGTAATGCTGTGTCAACATGCTAGGTAGGATATAAGTTTAATAATTTTAACTATCAGGGTGTAAGTAAAACATTGTGTGTTGTTATATGATAGCATAAGCACTTCAAGATTGATCTTCTCAGTTGAACAATTTTTTGACATATCAGGTTTTTTGACAAAAAAATTTGAACAAATTTCAGTCTGGTGAAATAAAAATATGGCAGAAAGAGAAATAGAAGTCTAATAGAGGTGCAAGGTTCCTAGCACTAATTAAAAAGTTTTTGTCTCTAAACAAGTAATCAGACTATGCTAAATAGCTAATACATTTATGATCACATCCGGTCTGTGACTTTTAATCTATATTCTGCATAGGTGATAAAGTTTAGGGATGGATTACCTTATTCCATTAACGCTTTTTATACTGGAGAAATTTGTACAAACATTTTCCATTTTGGATTTAGGGCAAACGACCCTTGATGATCTCAAGGGTCTCTTCCAAACTAAAGAATTCTATTGTTTAGAGGGGCATGGAAATACACATTCTGAATTGTGGACTATTCAATAAGCACATCATATGGTTGTAAGATGGTGTCAATAGTAAAGACAGATGGAGGAGGGCACAATAATGCACAATATTACTGCTTGGAGGTGACGGAATCTAAATGTACTTAGGTGGAAAGATGCCTACATACGGATATCAGCTAGTGTGCAATCAGGAGACTTTGCTGGGGACCACTTCAGGAGAGCAGAGCACCTCCCTTGGAAGGCAGCGTCTCCCAGGGACACCCACAGTGGGCTGGTGGGAGAGGATGCCCCTGAAGAAGATGAACCCAGCCCCTAAAGAGGAGGCACCAGCTGAGGGACAGGGGAGGAGGGAGAGGCCGGTGGTGGGACAGGGCTCACCAGCACTATGCCGAAGCAGCCACCTCCATCCCAGGATGCCTTCTCCTGAAGGTGACAACTTGTAGAAATTATGTGGCCCTGTTCTTGGGCCCTTTCCACAAACAAGACTCTGTTGGCTCACAGATTTTTCAGAAATCAGAAGGCTTTATTATATATAGATATTATCAAAAGGAAAAGGAAATATCAAGCTTTTATCTCTCCAGCCTCTTAGCTCGAGAGCGTCCATGTGTCTGTCTGAACAGACAGACTCTGTGTGTGTACTGCATAAACTATAAAAACATATCCAAAAATAGAAATTCTTGTTGGCCAAGGAGAACACATTATCAAAACAGCTGTCATATTTACATTTTTCTCAACCTGAGAACAATTCCGATGGACTTGGTGTTGCAAGAACTGGCCAGGCAGAAAATGCTCAAAAGAAATCTTTTTCTGGGTTACCACAACAACTGGCAGTCTCAAGGCAGCCAGGGCCAGGCCTTGTCCCTCCATGGGAACAGACTGACATTGTCCTCCTACTCTACGACCTTGGGGAGCACTGGGAATCATTCCAGCTTGGACGAGGGCGTGTGGGGACAAGTGCCACAATTCTGCAGGTCTGTCCCAGTCATCCTGGCCAGCAGGACTGCAGCCTGCAGTTGGCACTTGAGACTCCAGAATATGTTTCATTGCCTTAGCTGAAATATTCTGATTTTAGGAAAAGGAAAAATAGTACCTAACTCTATGATATTTTTCTTCTTTGATTGCTGTCATTTTTTTCTAGAGAAGCCTTATCTCATCTGAGAATGACAGGGAGATCCAGCAGTTAAATCTGGTCTTGTGAAGCACCTGCTGTGCATGTGAGTTTTGAAAATGAACCCCTTTTTTCTCTTCCAGCCTATGAGGAGACTCAGATGGGGAAGAAAACTGAGAATAACAAAACTGTCACAGTGTCATGACACACATCTTCATCTCTAAAAGGATGAAATATCTCAGAGTGATACAACGCAAAAAGAGTTGGTTGATGTGCTGGCTTTGCATGAGAACTGTATGGACAAGTATGTCAATTGTCAAGTATGTCAGTGTCCTACACATGTTCATATGGTACCTATGTGGGTTTTTCCCACATATTTCAGAGTGCCTGTGTGACCACCTGCTGCTCCAGGTCACCTGTTTGGCTGTAGTTAAATAGCTGAGAGTGGGTCACAAGAGAGGGGACTGCAGCAGCATCCTGTAACCCTGAGGAAGAACTCACTCACTGATGGGATCCTTCACTGTCAGGCTGTGTTCCTTCCCTCATATGGCAGGATAGGCTTCATAGGGGGCTTTCAGTGTAACAATTCTGTGTAAAACCCATACATCAGCCTTCAGCAATAAATAGGATTTTGAAATAGACACTGGCCAAGGTGATTTTTCACCCTCTAGTCCTGTAATTTTCATAAAAATTGGTCTACTTGCACTGTTATGGACAAAGGGTTAACTTCAGAAACTGAGCCACATTTCTCAAACTCTTCAGTGGAATTGCCTTTGCCCTGAGGTAACAGGCTCAAGCTTCAAGATTTTATTAAAATAATACATAAGTAAGAGTTAAATGTCAATTTAGCTAAATTACTGCATCTTCGCAAGCCTGATTAAGAGCAGATCAAATCAACTTCCTACCATGGCATTCAAAATTATTACTGCAAAAAATACTATACGAAATTGGACAACATTTTTCAGTGTGAAAGCTCTTTTTTCTTAACTTTGCATAAACATGTGGAAGGAACAGTGGTTTTCCTTTTAATTGGCACTCTTATTGATAATCCACCAAAAAGTGAGGCATCAGCTCTGCTGGCTAAATAAATGAATGAGTCATTTTTAGGGATTGATGGTTAATTTATCTATTTCATGGTATACAGGAATTAAACTATGTTTTTCAATTTTTCAGATAATATTTTCTTCTTACATATCACTACTTTTAAAAAGCTGTTGTTTACATTTATCTTTTAATATGTAACACTGTCAAGATTACAAAGATTTAAGAAATCCGCAATTCCCACACCTTCTGATAATGCCTCATCTTCACTCTGGAGGCTTCCAATAAGGAAAGGACAAATGTGGGAGTCTGGGACTTTCCTTCTGAGAAATTGAAAATAATGAAAGAAAACTAGATAGCAACAGAAAAAACTAATACTATCCTTCTGAGAACAGAACTGAACTCATAAATGAACTTAGGACTGTTCCTCAGCATCTCCTAGAAACCTGTAAATGCACCTGTGACTGGCTGTGATTGCTGTGCTGGGCAAGAAAATTAGAAGTGAATTCTAAATGGCAAATATTGGGGAACCGGTCTAAGACTTTTTAACATGTGAATACAGGATTACTTTCCCTTCTTTATTAGAACAGTTTCTTTAACTACAATACTTACTAGAGTTTTCCCTGGTACACAAATACAACTTTATTTCATTGTGAAGGATTAGTCAAGGTCTAATTGTGTTTTGCTTGGAAAAAATTTGTCCCTGCTATACCTGCACCAGAACAGGTTTATTGGTGGAATTTTCTTCTGCAGATATGGTGGGTTTTGGGTTTTGGTTTGGTTTGGTTTGGTTTTTTTGGTCTTAATCTGGTGTATTTCTTTTTTTTTTTTGTGATAAGCTTTCACAGACAGGTAACTGGTAGTATTTTCCTGGTCTAAGGAGATTCCTAGAAAAATGGAATAGTAATAAAGAAACTAGGTACAGCAAGCTTAGGTTCTCAAAAAAAACCCCAAAAAACAAAAAAAAAAACCCCAACCCACCTTTGCTGCATCTTCGTAGCCTTTTTTATTTCACTGTGGTGGAACACCACTCAGCTAAGTAGGGAAATATTCTCTAGTTCAGACTATAATTGAGTAGAATCTGACTTATTTGGGGCTGAACACAAAAGTGAGCATAAATCAAGGAATTAACAAGACCAAGAGAACAGACTACTTTCCAGATCCCAGAGTAACAATGCTGGAAAGATTATTGTAATGGAATTTCCAGCCAGAATTTACAGGCTCAGGAGGTTCAGTTATTTTGGGTACATTTCAAATCAGCAGAATCTGCTTGGCATGCTGTCTGCTCCTGTTGCAGCATTTAGTTTTATGACAGTGTTCTGTGCAAGAAACAAGATGGCCTATATCAGGACACCTTGGCAGCTTTATTTTAGCTGTAGCATTTTCAAGAGGAAGTTCCACAACTGTTATTCCTTATATCTGTGGGTCAGTGTCTATGCTTGAAATGGTTGAAAAGGATGTGCAAACTAAAAGCCTGTTTCTCACAGGCTGTAGGTGTCAGCTCAGCCGCTAATATGTGTAGTGTTACAAACAGCAGCTCACAGAGCCCTGGGGAAGGAATACTATTAGTTGGAAGTGGAAGTTCAGCAGTTATAGTTTACCACAAGACATGGAGTGGTTTCTTTGCGGGCGTTATATTAACCAGGGGCTCACTAGGGGATCCATATGCTTCTACTTACTTACATGCTTCCAAGGATGCCATTTTCTAGCAGAGCCAAAAACCCCACAGGGTAACTGCATGTGAGCACAGTTTTGGAAAAGGCAAAATAACCCATTATAATTGCATTTCCTCTTGTCTGTAATCAGCAAAACTCATCTGGTAGGGTGTTTCTTTCCCAGTATTTTGGGTGAGTAGACTTATTCTAAGTCCTGCTTCTTGCCTATCTGTGCTAGGGTTCATCCAGCACTGAGTACTTGGCACGGAGGTATGGGGAGAGGTACTGTCAGTCTTCTGATCTCTTGCCTTCCTACTTCCTCCACGTTTCCCTGATCCATAAAAGTGTTTAACCATGACAGTACTTCTATTCACTTCATGTTCTAAGAAGTGTTAGTTGCACAGTGGTAGTGCTAAAACTGTTGATCGTGCTGTTATTAGATGACCCCTGGCATTCATCAATGAACTGAGAAGTTGGAGACCATGAATTTCCCATATGTCCTGAAATCACTTTCAGAAACTGCTGCACAGTCTTCCAAAAAATCCATTACTTAAAGGCAAAGATGAAAATTTAGGGACTGGTGACTGGCTTCCAGCTGAGGTAATTTTGCGAGGTTACTGCTAGGGAAGAGGCAGGAGTTCAACCCCCTGACTGGATTGAAAGCAGCCTTACTGTGAGCACTACTGAACCTGGAGAGAACATCTAAGTGCTTGTTAAGCAGCTGAAAGGTGGATCTGACAGCTGCTCCTCGTTTGCATAAAAACATAGAAAGCACACAGTCCAGATAAATGGATAGTTGAATGTTAATTGTTTCTAAGTGACTTCTAGTGCCAGGAATGCTCATTATGGGATGATGCTGGGGATATAAATAGCAGGAGAGAATTAACTGCATATTGTGAATAAAGAAGGACTATGGTGTTCAAAAATGAGTTTAGCCTGTTTTGGGGGTTTTCTCTTAATTTTTCTACTTTGGGTTAATTTTGCGGTAGTGAGGACACCTAAATATTTTTTCAAGTCTGAAACTAGTACTGTGGATATCTGTTGCAAAAGTTCTGAGTCTCTTATCGGGTTAATTTTTACATATATCCTCACACTTAGTCTTTTATCCCTAGGAAGAGCTGATGGTTCTACTAAAAAAAATCAAAATCAATCTCATGCTATGTTCTTCCTTTTATTAAACTTTTTTACCTGATAGATGAAGTTTCTTTTTGGTTTTCTTTGGTCCTTCAGTGGCATAAGGGAGAAAAATATTTAAAAATAGATAGATCTGGGCTGAGCCTCTGATGCCTGTCCTTTTTCTGTTGGACTCAATCGCTTTCATATGTATTTTTACAATCTTTTCATGAAGAGGAGCTGAAGTCATAAAATGTGTCCCTTCTCCTAAGATTCTCATCAGTGAGGAATTATATTAAAGTAATGAGGCAGAAATTAGCTGGAGTTCTAGAGTTATAAAAGGGAAATTGCAAAAATGAGAAGGTGTTCTCTAAGCACAAGTATCTCAATTCAGTGTTCATATAATAGCAATAAAATATGATCTAGTGATGGTGAATCCGTAGAAGAAAATGTTTTTTGGATGTATTTCCCATTTCCTTACTGTGATAGAGGAAATGGCAAGAAATTAATCGCTGTCATCACAAAATGATTCTTTCTGTTTATGATTGCTCTGCTTAGTATTACTAAAAATTAAAACTGGTTCACTGAAAAAGCCTGCTATGAACTAGTCACAGTTCACTCATCTTCAAAATAGCACAATTACGTATCCTGAATCTCAGGAATGCATGTGGGAAGGTGAGGGGGAGGGTAAAGCAGATCAGTGAGAATATCTCCTTCATGACTGCTCCATCTTCCCATTTTACCATGGAATAATATTAGAGACTGTTCCTTGCTCTTTTCCTTGCAAATGACTCAGGTAATCACAGAGATATCAACATAGGATCAAAGCTAGAGTCTTCATAACAACTGGCTCTATGGATATTTAAAATGTGTGAGCTAGCTCTGTCGTTTTACAGAGGAAGCAGAGAGGGGATGTTTACCCAGCCATTCTTGCTCTTTTTCCTATTCTATTGCTGAAAAAAGAGCTTTATGAATAGCTCAAAAATTGGCTAGTAAAATTCCTGTTTTGCAAATGGAATGGTCATATTTCTACCTCCTTTGTGTTATCTACAACAGATGTTTGCCTTGCTGCATGTTGCAAGCACAAATGCTCATCAAAATAGGTTTGAAGACTTCATCATTAATATTTATTAATACTAAATTTTATTATGTGAATGTTTTCTGGAAGTAAGTATGAATCTTCCTTTAATGAAAGGAAAGCATAACTGTGGTTTATCTACCCAATTGCAATTGTCCAACAAAGAAGGAAGGGTGTACGTTTAAACACCGGAACAAAATGGGAAATATCAAAGTTGAAGACAACTCCAAATTTTGTCCTTGTGAGAACATCAAAATTACACTTTCCTGCATCTGTCACCATACATAAACTTTATACTTTCTGTGATTGTAGCTCTGGTTCTCAAATGTGCACCTACCCCATTGGCAAGATGTGACTGTGGGTGTTGCTGTACTATCTGGTTTTCCTTGGTATTGGATGAAGATAGTTGGGGAGAGAGAGATGCTCAGTGAAATCTTACAGATAACTGGATCAGGATGATTAAAAGATGGTGCCTGCATCTTCAGGGAACCTCAGGAATGAGCCTGTATTATCAATTTTCACAACTACAAGGCTATTTCATTTTTATCTTGCATGTTATGAATCAGGCAAGAGTCTCACCATGAGCTCATTAAATTATAGCTATATATACTAAATAAGGAAATTCAGTAATTTGCATAAACATGGTGATGGAGCAATTAATAATTCTTGGTTTTTAATTGACTGAAGAGCTATTGTGATGAAAAATTAATAAGAAGGGTGAAAAGAGTTAAAAAACCTATTTCTGTTCCTGCTTTTCCTGTAAATGATGTGGCTAAATTAGAGTGTCTGAGTTAGCATAAAGCTACAAATCTGTGTGCCCACCTAATAAGTTTAACAAAACTCTGCACGCCATTTCCCAAAAGCTTATAATTTTGACCAATCAAGTCCTTTTGTTTCCCAGATTGTTTCTCAGTAGGAGTTATGCTGACAAACTCTTTAAAAGTTTTCAGTTATTTAAGTTAAAATGTCGCCCAGAAAAATCTCTGCTTTTTCCCTTACAATGTAGGAAGTATTATTTTTATTCTCATCAAAACAAAAATGAGTGCCCTGAGAAGAGGCCTGGATGGGGTGCAGAGCTGTGCTGGGGCCCGATGCACTCCAGTCCCAGGGCGGCACAGATGGAGCTGTGGCAGCAGGACCACAGGTGCCCATCGTGCACTTCACCAGGGCCAGGGAATCAGCTGATGTATCCTCTCATGCTTGATGGCAGTGAAGTATGTTTTGCAACAAAACACTGTGAAGTATTTGAGTGTTTGAATGGGTTTAACATAGGCTTGCACAAACCTCTTCGGGAGGCTGTACCACAAGAGCATGCTAACCTGTAGCCTAATGGTTATTTTTACATATGATTACTATGTCTTGAGGGGCATCAGGCACAGCATCTCCAGGTGGGCAACGGAGGGGATTGTCCTGCTCTGCTCTGAGCTGGTGTGGCCTCACCTCGAGTCCTGTGTGCAGTTTTGCACACCACAAAAAAGACATTAAGCTGTAGAGAGTGTCCAAAGGAGGGCAATGAGTATAGTGAAGGGTCTAGAGGAGAAACTGAATGAGGACCAGCTGAGTAGAGAGTGTTTGCTCAGCCTGGAGGAGACTGAGGGGGGAGACCTCATTGCAGTTACAACTTCCTCATGAGGGGAAGAGGATGGGCAGGCACTGATCTCGTCACTCTTTTCCTTCAGTCTCTGCCTGGGACTAGTGACAGAACCCAAGGGAACAGCCTGAACTTGAGTTGGGGAGGTTTAGGTTGGATATCAGAAAAAGATTTTTCACCCAGAGGGTGGCTGGGCACTGGGACAGGCTCCCCCAGGAAGTGGTCACAGCACCAGGCCCTTCAGAGCTCAAAAAGCATTTGGACAATGCTCTTGGGCACATGGTGTGACTCTCGGTGTGTCCTGTGCAAGGCCAGGAGTTGGACTCTGATCCTGATGGATCCCTTCCAGCTCAGCATGTTCCATGGTAGTTGTATCAAATGTTATGCAAGGTGGCATAAGGGACAAGGGGAAATGGTTTTAAACTGAAGGAGAGTAGTTTTATATTGGATATTAAGAAGGAATTCTCCACTATGACAGTGATGAGGCACTGGCAGAGGTTGCCCAGAGAAGCTGCGGCTGCCTCATCCCTGGAAGTGTCCAAAGTCAGGCTGGATGGGGCTTTGAGCAACCTGGTTCCTGCCCATGGTAGAGCATTTGAAACTAGGATCTTTCAGGTCACTTCCAATCCAAACCATTCTATAATCCTACTGTTCTATAAATTATTAAATAGAAAGCATTTTTGAATAGAGACAGGAAATAAAGCATTCTGGACTAAGATGTGGCTAACTAGAAAAAAAAAAATTGGCAACCTGTTAGAGTAACTACTGTTACCAAAAATTATATGGAAGGTGTATTTTTGTACCCATTTATAATGCTACCCTAAGCACGGATACTGCTTAAACAGAATGAATTTTACAGATAAAATGATGGATGCATTTGGAACAGGGCTGCATTTCTGACTCTATTCAAACACTCCATGTTTCATTTTGTACTTCCAAACTGTTTTGTTAAAATATGGTATTGCAGCATGAGTACTAGTGTCACATCTGTATTATTTTGGCTCATCTTGAATTTATTTTGCTTCTTTTGCTCTCATTGAATTCTCGTGTATTGTGTACACACTCACCTGTGCTTGTACCTCCACAAAGAATACATGTACATGTAGATGAGTATGTATACACACATAGGTATAAAATATACTAATGTGCTTTGGAAAATATTTTAATTGCTTTTATCTGCATCGGTCTACACAAATCTGAATATATACGGGCAGTATGTGAATCTATGGCAGACGTGTTGATTCCTACACATATGTGATGTACTTAGGGCTCTAAAAAATCAGTTGTACTGGGGTGAAAATGTCACAGAACTCAGAGGAGTGCATTCTCAGTTGCACTATTTGCGCTGTCATGTTTAATATCTTTTTGGTGACTTAAAGTGGAAAAAACCTGAATCTTGTGTGTTTCCACATGACATAGCCATGCCCTACCTCAGGGAGCGAGTCTGAAGCGAAACACGTGGTAAGAAGCATCCTTTCTGCCCTGAAGGGCAAGGAGGAAGAAGGCTTAAACATCTGCTCTCGTTGGCCCTCTGACAGGGTTTAGCACTGGACCAAGGTGCGTGTAACTGCGACATGCTCTCCTCCCTAAGGCAGCCTCGCTGAGCATCCATGAGGAGGTGAGTTAGCCTCAGGTGGCTGGGATCTTAAAGAATCTGATGTGAAGATGTCTAGGGAAGATGCTGCTGAACAGTCTTGACTGTGCACTTATCACTTCCCCACTGCTAAAAACTTACATTTTAAGTAAACATTCCTTAATCTTGCCTTGTACAAAATCTAATTGTGATTATTTAGGGAAATGGAACACATCCTTGAAATAACCAATTCTTGCAGCTTTATGGTGAACCAAGTTTTCTGACCTCACAATCCTAATGTTAACATGGTTTGTATATGTGTAAGGATGTCTGACTTCCAGATTCATTACACAGTAAAAAAAGTATGTTCTAGCAGTCATCAGTGGACAGAAAATTCCCTTGGCAAGCAGCAAAATACTGCAGAGGGCATTTAAAAATAAATGCAGGCCTGAAGCAGCTTGTAGTAATAGTGGTATTTGTACCTTTAAAAATACCAGTGGTAGTTGAAGGATGTAAGCATGCAGTCTGTAGGTAGAAATAGTAGTACTTTGTAAGATTTTATTTTCTGTGAATAAGCATAATTGCAAAATACATTTGTCTATGCATATATATTAATTTTAAGACTAAAATAATTTCTGAAAGTAAAAAGTAAAGTGACACTTCTATTATATTGACTGACATTTCATTATTTGAATGCCTAATGTGCATTTTGCTTTTGGATAATTAGTTGTCAGTTTGCAAAAGCAATTACATTTTAAAGGTTACCAGTGTTTTTCCAAATGATAACTTAGACTTTTTATCTGGTGGCTGAATTGGTGAACAGATCTAAGTACAGGCTTGCACAAAATGCCTTTTTTCCAGAGGGTTATGTATGGGCACACAGTGGTAACACATGGGCAGGATTCATATATCAGAAAAAGATAAATAAGGATTTATAATCAAGTTAGCACATCCTGCCATGCCAAGTTCTTCATCTGATTAGCCCCATACTACCTGAACACATTGTTTCTTACATACCTGTAGAATTTCCCTCTGTCCTATATGGATTGAGTTGTTTTGCTTAGGTTCTTGCACAGTGGTTTGAGGCTTAAATGTTCCCCCCGTTCCCACCACCCCTGCCAATTCCTTAAATTATTCTTTTTTGTTGTGCTCCATTCTTAGGGAAGGTTATTCTTTACCCTTCAGTACAGGTTTATACATCCAGCTGAAAGATGTAAGCATAAATGAGGGAACTAAAAGCTAACAATAGCTAACAATAAGCAATTTTGCTTTATGGGACACCTTGCAAGTATAGCTGCCATAGAGTATGTGAGCCAAATCAACACACAGCAGAGCTTTGGACCCATTTATAAGTGTAGGAAACTTCCTGAGAATTTGTTATTCATAGTACTCTTGGAAAGGCACAAAGGTGAAGCAGCACCAGAAGCTTTGTGCAGAAGTGCTTTCCTGTTATATGTAAAAGTAACTACCTAAAAGTAACCTTGATTTCTACCTGAGGAGGGCTTGATGTGTTGCCAGAGGAGTGCTCATGGCTCAGACATGCACAGCCACCATGCATGGAAAAAGATGCCAAGACAAGTGGCAAGACACACAAAGGCGGCTTTCAGTCCAGCATCTGACACAGTTGTGTAGAGGAACTCTCTTCCACACCAGGTATTTTTTTTCCCTGAGATTTCAGAAGTGATTCTGTACCACAGTCAGATAAATCCAAGGCTTTTCAAAGCTTTCTGTGAGAAATGAGATGGAAAGAACAGTGGTGAAGACATTCACCTGTGATGTCAGGTTTCAAAGTCACATTCAAATTGGACATGAATTTGGCTTTCTTGGATACATTAATGTTTTTATTTGTTCTGGAGATTTTCCATTTGCTGCAAATTGATATTCCTTGAGTGAGCCCATGTGACATTAATAACAGCACTTACAGAAGTCTGATGCAAACATTCCAATCGGGACTGTCCTAATAACTGTATGGATTTTATAGTATTTCAAAAAGGCATTGGTTGAATATGAAGGTACCTATCATACTCTTTTTGCTTACCATCGAGGTGGAATTGGAGCCAGTAGCTTTTAAACATCCTGTGGTGCCTCAGACCAGAAGAGAGAAGTTTGCCAATTAAGGTTGTTTGTTTTTGATGAATAAGCTCCCTGGCAGTGCTGAGGCAGAGCTGATGATGGCTGTCATGTTACTAGGCAAAGAGCAGTGACACTCCTAATGTCTAGATTTGTTAGGACTTTGTGTTTCTTTCTCATTGGAAAGGTGACAGCATTAGCACTATGTACACAGTTGGCTTAGTGTTGAAGGTGAATATCTGCTGTGTTGCTCCTAGATTTTGCTTGGAAACATGTTCCCGAAGGACCTGGTTATGCAGTTGAATTTTTCCAGGCAGATCTCTGAGCTTCCTGCAGAAGTGTCTGCCTGAAATCTTAAATGTAACTTCATGCTTAGATTTTGTTGCAGGTTTTAGGGTCCTCTCCTCCTGTGTCCTTATGACATCAAAATGGAAAGATTATAGGAAAACAGGCAAACATGTAAATGATTCTTAATTACTGTTTATACTGCCTCTGCAAATTATTATCTTAGCTATATTCCCACTTTATAAATGATTTATGCAATGGGGTTAAACAGACTCACACACAACATTTCTTGGTCAATTACCTCTTAAATTATGTACATTTCTGTAATTAGAAAATGTAATTCTGCTTATACACATAAAGGCTTTTTTCTAAATCTGCGCTTAATATACCTAGAATGATGACTTTTATTTGTACACAGAAGCTAAATTGAAAAGAGTTTTCCCATTAAAAGTGTATGATTCTGTAATCAGCAGGACAACTTTATTTCTGTAGGTGTGAGGTGTTCTCTGAATTATGGACTGAAGAGTCAATGGATGTACAATTTCTAGAAAAGGAACCCCAAAACCATTCAAGGCCAAGTTGGAAAGGGCTCTGAGCAGCATATCTAGCTGAAGATGTCTCTGCTCACTGCAAGGTGGTTGCTCTAGATGATCTTTTAAGGTCCCTTCCAACCCAAAATATTTTACAATTCTGTGAAATCACAATATCCTGACAGGTATTTCACTGAAACTAATATCAAAGTCCCTTAAATTTCATTACTTTTTCACAGGAGACACTTACAAGGAGTTGACAGCATGTTTAATGTGGATCTGAAAAGCTTTTCCATAAGTGTAAAGTACTGGATTGACTTTATTTTTCTTCCTCCTTTGGATTTCCCACTGATTCCTTGCTGTGGGAAGTTTTTGCCCTCAAAGTAGGTGATCTGGTCATTCCACCAAAGCTACCTATTTCCCTTGAGTGACGGAAGACTGTGATGCTAAATCTGCCCTTCAATTTATTCCTACTGTCTTGACAGGGTCTCCCATACCCCTTTCTACTGGAAGGCTATGTCATATATTGACATCAAAAATTACGAAAATTATTTTCATCTCTTGTTGAATTTTATTAGTTTTACTTCTGTACCTATTTACACTTCTATTGATAGAAATCTCTTTATGCAAGTAAAGATATTACTTCTCAGCCTCAATTTTCACTGACTAATCAGATCAGTGTTTTTTAGCTTCTGCTCCAACATAGGCTTTCAGTTACCATCAAAATCTAAAAAGGCCCTTGTACTTGTTTCGCTGTTTGTAAAACAGTGCTCTAAGTGTATCTAATCTCATCATTCCTTGAGCTCTACCAATTCTATTGTAAACATTAGTACAGCTCAAGCATTCTATTCTCTCTTCTGTAGGAATACCACTGATATAAAAGTAATAGGTAGGACATGCTTTTCTTAATGGACATTACATTATGTTCAGTCTTCATAACCACTTTCACATTTCTTGGTAATTTTTTATTATTTAACAGTCATTCTCCTCCTTAGTTACTTGATTGACAAGTTCTGAGCTTATAAAAATCTTGGAGTGTTTGCTCAGAGGTTGATCTTGCATAGTGCATGTTTGAACTTAATTTCTATTTCAGGGTTTTGCAGCATAAGATATTTATTCTCTTGAAGATTGGAAATGCCTATTAACTGCTTATTACCTGCATATTATTTCAGGAGATTTGTACTTTCTGTTTCAAGGATTGGGAATGAAAATTTACAGTTTTATAAAGATCTTCAGCTGCAGCGAGATACTCCCCTTTCAGCTGTACCCACTGTATTTCCTCATGTTTATTTTTAGTTCTAATCCATATCATGTCCGACCTTGTGTGACACCATAAAATAGTGATCTGGACAACTATGGTGTCATTAGTCTGACCTCAGCATAAGACAAGGATTTAAAAGAGATCTTGAAGGAAGAGATAATGAAGGCAATTATAGGCTTGTTATAATTGCTGTGGGTGAAGGATATGCACCAGACAAGTTGTAATTAAAGCAACAGAGATAAAGAAAAAAGGGTAGTAAATGAACCAAGGATTTGCCAGAGATAGATTGTGTCTGAATAATCAAAGAGCTTTAAGTGTGCTAACTGATTTTCTAAGAAATGCAGTAGATGAAATCTATCTGGGCTTCAAAAGTTTTATGAATCCTCTGTCTAGAAAATCAATTGTCATTTTTGGAGTCTGCTGCCATAAAATCCCCAAAGCAATAAGGTTAGAGCTACTTTCTGCTCCTGCCCCGGCTTCAGAATGGTGGAAGAAGAAAATTATTCCAACTTTTGGCCTCCTTCTTCTAGAGAGGAAGGTTATGTCACTTGTCACTGCCACTTTGGGTGTATATAGTGCCCAGAATCAGTTATAATTTCTGCTTATGAGGGCACTTTCTCCATACTGGGGTGGCTATTGTGAGCATTTTTGGGTAATAAATATATCAGATAATTGGAAGAAGTAACTAAGTAAATAGTTTCTTTGTTGCAGTACCCCAGCTTGGGACAAGGACAACGCTCAGAGGACCCAAAAAAGATGTTCTAGTTGAAAGGTTTTCTATATTGAGTTTTGTATGAGTTGCTTTGTTCAAGCCTGTCTTTAGTCATAAGTTGTAACCTTGTACCCCAATTTCCACAGTTACCCCTTCCCCCGAGTTATGTTCCTCCTCACAAGTTGGCCAAGCCCCTTCCCCCACCTGCTCCTTGTGCCTCTCCACCCATTCCCCCGCCCCTTGGGCAGAGAGTCCCTGTCAATCCCCCAAGGCACACCCTTCCCTCCAGAAAGTTCTCTTCCATCCCAGTGCATCACTGGGCTCTGTCCCTTAGTTCCTCCTCGGTTACTCCCTGATTGGTTACCCTGTCATTCTTCCCTGAATCCACCCCTGAGCTCTTCCCTCAATGGTTCCCATGCTCTCCACCCCCCTCAGTATAAGAACCCACACACACTCTTGCTCTTGGACCTTTGGAGCCACCACAGTTAATAAAGGTGTTGGTATCCAAGTGAGAGACCCCTCCTCCCTTCTCTACCTCTATGGGTGCACTTCCATGGGTAGCAGCCTGCCACTAAAGAGGAGACCGCAAGGTCCAATATACTGCAGCAAGCCATGAGGCCATCAGGACGTCTGCAGTGGGACACGGTGGGCCTCGGGCAGCATCTTCTTGGGAGGCATATTCGTAACAGGATCTTCTGTGTAATGGAAAACAACTCAATCAGCTGCTGCACACCCACCCATGCACTCTTGTCCCAACCTTTTCCTATTTTTGTTAGTCCTTTTTGCTTCCTTCAACAGCAGAAAGAATTGCGTAGCCAATGTCCCAAGTCCACCTTCGTTGATGAACCTCATTTTAGAAGTTCACATTACTGAATCATAAGCAAAAAGTCAGTGAGAAAGGACTGCAGGAAACTACACAGTCTTTACTCAGCTGCTCATGGCACCGTGTTCTCTAGTATGGTTTTTCAAAGCTTCTGGTAGTGGAATCCAACTCCCTTCTCTGTGAAATATTTAAATTTTTATCTATGTTTATGGCTAAGAAAGTCTTACTTTAATATGTCATCCAAGTGTCCTCATGAATTCTTGTCCATTGATTTTTGGCCCTGTCCAGATGAATATATATAACAGTTTATTCCCTTCCTCTTTGTAGCAACCTTTTAATAGTTGCAACTGTCTCCTCAATTGTCTGTAGTCTAGACTAGATGGAGAGGTTTTCCTGTTTTTCACTCTGTATATTTCATCTCTTCTAGAATTTTGATAATATTTCAGTGCTCTTCCATGGATTCTCTTAAACAGAGTCCCAAATTTTTTAAGGTGAAATGTCCCAGTCTTGACCTAGGACCACAGCTGAGGCCCTAATCAGATTGTGTAGAGTAGAAGGGCTACTTTGACTTTATTTATTTCTAATACTACTTTTGTGCATGTCAGAAGAATTATGCTTTTTTCAAGCACAATACTACTGAAAATGAGTAAATAAAATACAACTTGCTCATAAATGGGACTTTTTCAAAAACTTTCACAGAAATTTACAAATAACACACTAGCAAAAATTACTAACATGAAATTGCGTATCTCAAATCCTTCAGATTTACCAAGGACCCCAAACCCTGTTGACAAATGCAATTTACAGTCTCAGCAATTTGTTACTGATACATTATTCCAAATATAAATTTAGAGACGTAGTGTCAGACTTCACTAACTAACCTAGACTAATCTAGACTAAAGTAAGGTGAGTTGGTTCAACAATTCCCTACCTGACACTTCCTTGATCAACATTGTTATCAATAATTCTGTTTACTGGCATTAAAATGCAAAAAGGATTTCCACAAGACATCATAGCAATATAGCATAATTTCCCAGTAGCAAATAAAATTTAAAAATTTTATCAAAATAAAATAAGTGGATATAGAAGGTGTGATAGGACAGTGAAATACGGTGCTTTACAGGTCAAAATTAAATATTTGTACTGTGGTACCTTCCTGTTCAGCAGTACATGTTCTTGTTGTGATGGCTGAAGATGTAATAAGTCAGTTGTGTTCATGGATCGTTTATAAGCAGAAACAAAGAGGAAAACTAAAAAATTTAAGAAAAGTCATGGGGTTTTTTTTGAGAAATTGCACCAGAGGCTTTGAAAATCTTGTATGTTTTTGCAGAAGTCGAAAGCTGTAATTTATCTAGGGAAAGTTGTAAATTTTTTTTGTATTGTCAGGTGCTATACTGGCCGAAGAAGACAGTTTCTCCCAATCCAAGTTATAATAGAACAAACTCTGTATTTTACTAGCTACAGAATTCTTGAAGCTTAGAATTTCTTCCTTCCTGTTTTATCCTTTCACAAATTCTCAAGGAACTGTCAGGTGCACAGCAGCTTGTACGGCTCTCTGGTTCTTTTGTTGGCAATCCCCATCTTTGCTCCAAGAAGCAATATAAGCTTTTCAACAGAAGCCAGTAAAAGTGGTTAAGTCAAGGACTGTCAAGTGCAGTGTGACAGATGAGTTTCTTCTCATGAATTTTCCCCTGGGAGCTGGAGTGAATAAAGTTTGAGCAAAAAGAATGCAGGCTGGAGTATCTGGGTCTGCAGCATGCAGACATCTCCCTCTAGACTCATTTCTTAAGCTCTTGGGGCTTGTTAATTTTATTGTCCTCACAGACACAATGTTGTTAATGTGGAGGAACTTAGCAGAGTTGCTGAGAAATTTTGTCTAGATGGTACACCAAAATGTCTGAGTCACCCTTGTGACCTTTACAGAAAGTTCCCCATCTGCAGATTTCCCATTTAAGCAGCCAGAACCCTTGACACAGAGGACTTTGCAGGATCATTTAACTCTGGTGCCTCTCCCTGACCATAATTCCCTGAACCTTAAGTGGCATTAGGGACAGAAGTTCTTTACAGAGGAGAAAGCAATAATTTTTAGCCTCATCCTCTGAGATTAACTGCAATACACAGAGAATATCTGACTTCCATGAGATCAATATGCTACACATGATCAGGGAATGATGTCAGCTACTTCTTGGGCCATTGAAGTAATGAGACTACAGTTTTTAAATAACCTAGTACACCAAACCACACTTAAATAATTGAAAAGAGAACAAACCTTTTAAACAGTGTTTTAGTGTGAACTAGGCTTGGAGATATATATATAGATATATATATAGATATAAAATTTCATATGAAGTTTCCTTAGCATAAATTAATGATTAAAGTATCTTGGTCTCCTAGAAGCAGGCATTAGGCTATTTCTAAATGTCTGCATTTAACTGAGAGTTTCTTTTTACTTCTTACTGATATTCTTTGTAGGCTGCTATATTTTTCTTACTTTAAGAGCACTGATTTAAAGGGTCTCCCTTGCCAGCTGTGCACCTGTTTTCTTCAGGAACGCTGTATGAGAAATAAGAGTTGCTTTCTTTGTGAAAATATCCATCCCAGGGGTGCACAGAAGTTGTGCCAACGCTGCCCATGCAGGCCGTGCATTGCATAGCCAGGCTAAAACCTTGGACAGTACTTGTATCAGGTAGCTATGGCATGACTGAGTTCATTTTGCAACTAGGTTTTTAATCACCTTCAAACAAGGCAAAATACAATCTGTCTGAGAGTGAACCTACGAAGTAAAGTCTATTCTGTAATAAGGTTGTACCAAAAAAAGACAGGTGCAGTTTTACAAGGTGCTGAGCCCACTCCTGCCATAATCTGTGGCTTTCTCTTCCCACTGTAATCTAAATTGAATGTATTGATGTATTTATTAGCATTACACAGAAGAGCTGGGCTCCACTGAAATGCAGTTTCAATCTCAACTGACTTTCGATGGATGGGTTTTGTTGGTGAATAATTGTATTTGTGATCCCAAGTCCTTAATAAACACTGCATCTTCATTCATGGCCTCTTGATCTTTCATGAGATTGCATCTTAATGTGATTCTTCAACCTTGTCCCTTATTATGTTTTATTATATCTGCTGGATTGTATGTGTATGGAATAATTCAAAGTGGTGAGCAAGTTTCAGATAATCCTTTGCTATCCAGCCTACAAGTTTGGATGGTAGCTTGAAATACATAAGATCTTATTATACTCTTTAGTTCAGTTCTTATAGCTGAGCTAAGCTAAACCCTTATAGTGAAAATAAAATGCAGAAAATTACTACCAGACAGATAGAACAATATAACCTCAGAAATTAGAATTTGTTTCTGAGTTCACTGTCTAGCAGTTACAAGAATTTCTCATATGGAAAAAGCATTTATTCTGTGTTACTTTAATAACTTGCAAGACCCTCTGCAGGGAATTCATATACTCACTTCATATTAGAATTCTCAAAACTTGCTGTATAGTAATATGCTTATATTCTTCCCCCAAAGTAAATTAAGTAAATAAAACTTAAGACTTATTTCTTATATATTTCTCCAGCAAAATATAATACTGGCAGTCTTGCTTGTTTGTCTGTATTAATGCAATCTGCTCTAGCTGGGTAATGCTGATGAATAAATCACTAAATGTGTAATAGCATCTATTTACTCTGAATGGCAACGTTTTAGTCCAGACAGAAAATGACTATTCATGGGTTTTATTCTTTTTTTCCTTCTCCTACTGTCTGAAAATAAATTAATCGTATTGTGTGTAGCCATTATAGAAATATGTAAAATTACACCTCACAATAAAGTCGTGGTGTTTTCCAGTCTTTATGTGAAGGTATTTAACTTCTAGTTTGCAAGTAAATTGCTTTTCTCACTTCTGTTGTATGGTGCCAGAATTGTAGTAATTTTGTCAAAACAAGGCCTTTAATTACTACACCTTTGTGATGATAGGTTATTAATGTCCAGAAAATTCTTGAGAGATTACACAAGAAATTCCATAGAATAAAAGGTTTGATCATCACAAAAAAGTGAATGAAATGGATTCCAAATCTGATGGACCTGTCACAGGAAAAAAGTTATTAACTTGATTTTTATAGCTTTTGCTGGTCCTTACTGTATCAGTGACGAATGTATCTGGCATACCAAGTACTATTCTACAGGAATACAAAGAGGAAAAGAAGGTCTGTTTGATATTGCTTTCAAGTCTATTGAATTTATAGCAGTTGAAGTGAATTCATTGAGTCCTGAGCAACTCATTGTCTTGCAACTCTGTGCAAGTTTCTATTGTGTATTACTGGTTTAATTCCTTACAATGAAGCACCGGCATTCTTAATTTTAAAATAACAGTACTGAACAGTACTTGATGCCAAATGTTAAATTTCCTCTTTTTTTCTCTGGTTATGAATTGACCAGAAAGAGATGCAGCAGTGTAAGGTTTATGGTTGTACTCAATGATCTTAAGGGTCTTTTCCAATCTAGATGAGTAATCTATGATTCTGTGGTTTCATTATATGAAATTACTGTTCACAATATTTTAATAATTCTTGAACTATATGAAAATAGCCTTTTATGAATATTTGCACATCATTTTTTGTTTGTAATATAGGATTAAATTCTGATCATAGACTTTTATAAGTATTAGATTTTATGAACGACTAAGTTTACAATTTTTAATTTCCTATGATTATAAACATCAGTTCTGTAATGCACTAAAATACTCCAATTTGCTGTTTATTTGTAAACAACTAGAAATACTATTCTTGCCTTTTTGGAAGGTTTAATAGTATCTGTAAGAAAGTTGAAGACAATTTTCTCCCTGTCTTTTGCTTGTCATTTAGTTTTCATTTATAGTAAAAAGGCCAAAAAGGGAGAACAGTTGCAATTTATAATAAGTAAATTGTCCATGTTAAAATTCTGCTCTGTGTTGAGTAAACTAATTTATCCTTACAATGTATCTACATTTTTCCTTGCCATTGGTTCTAGTAAAACTTTTTATCTGGGGGTTTTGGAGGAATTTCTTTAAGGGAAGTGGCAGAAAAGCAATGACAGAACAAATGGCCATTACATTCACAGAGTGTGTTGCTGTACGAATGTAAAGCTATACAAAACAAGGACATGTAACTCCACTAAGTCAAGATACCAAGAGAACCCTGTGGAGGCCAGTGAGCCTGCCACACGAGGGTCCCCGAGGACCCCCTGGGAAGGAAGGACCCTGAGAGGCATTTCCCAAGTTAGGGAGACACAAGAGGCTTCTCTCACAGGATCCCCTGTTCTGTTATGCTCATGTACCCCTGTTCCACTTCCCTGGCTGGCCCAAAGCCCTTTGTCCCTCAGTCACTCAGTCCCTGTTCCCCTGCTGGTTCCCATACCCTTACCCCACCTTTTGTACTGCCCGCTGCCCCCAAACCATCGGTCCCTGGTGCTCTCTCTACCCCTACCACCCCATACTTAACCCTGGACCCTTCCCATGAGTTTTGTCTTTGTCACTGAACTTGTCCACATGCATGACTGGAATAAACATCTCTGTGGAACTCATACAAAGACCCTTCCTGCCTCTTTGCCATCAACTCATATTAGCAGCAATCCAGCTTGCTACAGAAACCTACCTGAAAACATGGAAAAAACCCCAAACTTTCATGACATTTGTTGCCCGTGTTACCTACCTGATCTTATTTCATATCTTCTGGGAGCATATAGGGAGCATAAGTGAACTGGCATTATCCAAAATCTCATGCCATTTGTCAACTGGGAAAAGAGATGGATTAACATGTGCTTATACTGACAGGAACTTGTTCATAATGATGGTTGTCCATCAGTGGGTGGGGCTTGTTCATGCTTTTTCTTCTCAGCTTCAAAGCACCGATTCTTCCTTTGATTTTTGGCTGTTTTTCAAACAGAAATCAGAATTATTAAAAGTTTCAGTCTGGTGAAAAGTTGTGAGGCAAGTTGCTATGCTAGTGATATATATACAAAGGAAATTTTTAGGGACCTGAGGACAGAACTGATTATTAGAAGAGAGAAGGGTCTAATGGGTTGCAGAAGGGGACCTACCAGATACTCAGAGAGACTGACTAGGATTCCTGCTACGTGAAAAATTTACAAGCATAGTCTTCCAGGACTATAGAAAAATTGGGAAAACTAATGAAATGCTGAAATAAGCAGAGGGTGATTGATACCCAGAGACTACCACTAAACCTTCTCCTTGCAAAAGTAGCTCAAGTTTCCCTTGAAAGAACAGAAGAGAGTGGCTCACAACTGAAGTCTGTATTATTTACTGCCAATGACTTTCTTAATTTATCTTCATTGTGAGTTTTATTCATGCCCCAAGGTTCTAGGAGATTGGTGGACCTCCTAGAAAAGAGACTGCTGGTACCTGATGACTGAAGCAGTTAGAATGATGTCGAACTGATGAGTCCAGTAAAACATAAACTCTGAAAAGATGGGTATAAATAAAAGCAAGTGCATTCACGCAGCTCATTCACAAATTGCAGGTTATTTGCAAATAGTCATGCTTGTAAGATGGATGACTCCAGAATTACTGGTAACAGTAAAGCCAATACTCTGAAACAGCCATGTTGATTTTCTTTATTCCTCCTCACACTTGTAAGATGGTTTTGAACACCTGATGGGTTGGAGAGCAGGTTTAGCAGGGGAACATGGCAGAGAAGAAGTATATTAAATACTCTTAACTGAAACTGAACCTGCTTGCAGGAATGTATTGAACACCTTAATGATTAATTCATTTCATATAAACCAACTCATAACTTCCTGAGCAGTTTGCAGAGCTTCCTGTGCTTCACTCATGCCTATGGATTTTGGGGCCAGGCCAGCAGAGAGGTATCTCAGGGGATGCAGTAGATCTTCTTTGCAGGGTGTTTCTAGTGACATCAGCTGGAGAAGGACAAGAATTACCCACTCTAAGGTTTCTTTAAAAGACTTTCCTTGCTGTGTATCTTGGTCAGAATCACAATAAAACGCGGGGTCTTTTAGAGTCATTTGTGTCTGTGTCGTGTTCTGGAGTTGACCTCGGCCTGAATTTCCCAACTGTCTGAATTTCCATTTCTGAACAACATTTTAGTGTTCTTCATTTTGCTGTGCTGTTTTTGAAGTGTTTGGTCTGCTCCTGGAATTGAAATTTGATGTCCTGGATGACGGTGCCAGAATAACTTTGTAATAGTATGTATTATTTCTTTTCCATTTAAGATGGGATCCTGGAAATTCCATGCATTTTTAAGGCTCTCTGACTTCTTTTTGACCATTTAGTAACATGCAAGACTCAAAACTGAGGTTAGCAGTGCATAGATAATATGGAGCTGGCAAATGATGACTGTGATGACTAGGCAAAACACTGATTAGTGTAGCACAAAATGACTGAAAGGTATAGGGAATAGAGAGGAAAGGTAGATAAGTTAGTGGTAGTATGTGGAGGGTAAATGATCTCTAAAAGCACCTTGGAAAGACTTGTTGTATTTCATTGGAATAATTCAATACAGCAAAATATCAGATACTGATGCTTTATTGTTCCTGTTCTTGGAGGCTTCAGATGGTTTTTTATTTTGCTTTGTTGCTGCTGCTGACTCCCATGCTCTCTTTTTTGAACTATGTTTAAAGAAAATAGTAATTCATTAAGAAAATTACCTGTAAAAGCAGGCTTTGATGGCAACAACTGTGAAAATAGTGACATTCACAGGAAGAAACACTTTGCAAGCTGACAGACTATTTCAATAAAGCTCACATAGCATCATAGTGAGGGAAATGGTAGGGTTTGTTTTTTTCCTGGGTTTGCAGGGCTGAAGCATTTAGACCACCTAATTTGAACCTTTGGATGATTAAGAATAGCTTTATATCATGAAGGATTATATGCCTTTTTAAGTGCTACTTTCTCTTTTGAAACTGTTGGCCATCTTTAATTAATACAGGGACAGCAGAGAGCACTTCTCTGACATTTGACTAATCCACACAGAGCTGCAGTGGTATTCCAGGTAAACTACATCTTCGAGGTTATAGAGCTTCCATTAGGATATAGTAGCACTTGGTAACAATTAATGCCCCAGTTTTGATTTCCAGCATCTATGTGATAGGGGTTTGGGAGGCAGGATTGCTCTTTACTAGACCTTGGGATTTAGTATTAAAAGAATTTTTGTCCTTCACTGAATTAGCAGGAATTAAGTGCAGATTTTTTATTATGGTAACCAGCTGATTCAAAAAGGTATTTGTTTGATTTGTAACTAACTGATGATTGGCCTATGATCAAGTTTTGGTATCTTATCTCAGGCACAGAAATATTTTTAAGGAATACATAGTATAAATAGAACTATGAGTTTATTTGACAAATGTTTGGTGTCCATCTATTGCTTTGCTCTTGCTGAGTTAAGAAGCTGAGAGAGAAATGTTCAAGTAACTCTGCTAGTTTAGTCTTCCTCATAATACTTTACTTTAAACTTCCTTAATTGTGACCAGACTCTTGGGTTTTCTACTTCTTTCCCCTTGTTGAAGACTAATAGAAAAATCCAGGCGTCTATTCTTTCCATTTTTCCTCAAGGTATCAGAGAAATTAAGTAGATTCAGCTCAGCTGAAACCACTGGAATTGCTGCCACGACTCTTTTTAATGGGTTGTGTACCTCATCCCACAGACTCACCTTCCTGAGTAATTCTATGCTAGGCAATACATCATTGGTGTTTTACACGACCAATTTCTTATTAACATCCAACTTAGGAGTGGTCCACACTTGGAGAACGTAGCCTTTTCATTGTAACATACATAAAGTACTTAGTGCAGAAGAGAACTTATTTTTTTTCCATCTGGAGCTGAGGTGCTGAGAGTGCTAGAGTGTTGCTTGTAGGGCTTTATGCTTATAAAACAAATTCAAAGTAAGCTAGGGCATTTTTCAAAATTTATTCTGGTTAAATGAAAAATAAGCAACCCAATGCTTAATTTAACATTATGTTTTTGATTAAATTAATTGTTGTCTTTGACTTCTAGATTTATGTCCCTACTAAGCATGACTAAGCCAAATTCTATTAGCTGAATGCTAGTGTCTTCAATTAATTTTAGGCTTTTGTAGCTTTGCATGGTGGTATTTTAAAGGTAGACTATTTGAAAAATGTCAAGGAATTTCCTTGGTTTTGTCCCCTTTCAAAAGTCTATCATTGCTTCAAACATTTGACATAAAGCAAGGACATGTGTTTATGACGCATGAAGTCACTAGCCACAAACAAAAAACTTAGTTTATGATGTTATCTAGTTCACTAATCAATTGTACAAGGTACAAGTTTTAATCTTCCACGAGCTGAGCAGTACCTACCATTAACTGTTAGAGTAGTGATGGTTGTTGCTCACTGTCCCTCGAGACAGGAAAAAGCTGTGCTCTTACTACCTCCTGTGCTTTCCTTTCCTGTTAAACGTTCCGCCCCTCTACAGTTACAGTAAAATGCGAAAGAAACTGTGCTGCTCTCTGTTAAATACCTTTATTGCTGGTTTCCTGGGCTTTTGAACTGGCAAAGACCAGTTATGTCCTTTCAGAGGTTCAGTGGTTGGCGGTCCGATGGGCCTCGATGCTGGAAGGCTCATTTGCCACACAGCCCTTCTTGCCTGTTTGTAACATAGCTTGGAAACAAAGTCTGCAAACTCTGCTCTCCTATTACACCTCTACAAAATCAATAAACACAGAAAATGGAGTAAAACAAGTTAACTTGCCATATAGAACACAGGGCAAGTCTGTACTAATATTTAGGTTTAAACAGGAGGGCATCCTTGAGGTGCCTCAAGGCAAACCTTGGGGTTTCCATGCCAGGTACTGCAGCAGTTTTTGTTGCAGACTTCAGCTTTGGAGCAAAGCCATCCATACTGTGACAGCCTGGCAAGGCCAGCCTGTGCAAGCATGAAGAAATTGCTGCTCTTCAGGCACTCGGTAGGGCTGGAAGATGGAAGCAGGAAATTGGGATCGTTCTGTACCAATCCTGTGTGAGACATGTACAATGTCACCCTGATTTAGAGGAAAGAAGCTGTTTCGAAAGTTGACCTCCTGTCTAATAATTAAATATTTTTACAGCCTTGAGAGGCCAGTGTCTTAGGGTAAAACTTGGGGATTTATAGTATTACAGGAAGGCAGATAGGAGCTGAATAAGGCTTCCTAATGAAGCATAGGGTCAACATAGTCAATGATGATACTTCCTTACAAGTGTCAAATCTTATATTAGTTCCTTCTTTCCATGTTGTCTGGTTTTGGCTCCATGTCCAGATATATGGAAGATATCATTGGCTATGGTTCTTCTGGAACAGACTAACATTGAAATAAAAAGGTAGATTTTTCTTAAAAAAGAAAACTTCTCTGATTATTGTGTTCATCTAAACCACTTCAGTGAAAACTAATGGTGTGCAAATTTCACAGAAAACATTTAAGAGCTTAGAAGAATAATAATAAACTTCAGTTAAGTGGAGTTTTGGTGGAGCTTTTGTCCATATGCTTTGAACAATCAGATCCATGATCATAAGTATGCTTACAACATAAAGGTCAGTGGATTTTGATTGCTCTAATTGTCCTTTCATTATTCAAGAATCTTAGATTCTTCCCTTCTGTTAAATTCTCATCACTAATTTTGACCTGGACTAATGTTGTAAGGTACTAAACTTTGTTAATTAAAGATACAATCCAATCACGATGCTTAAGGATGGTGCTGCCAATGACATTCCTTATTCTAAAGAACCAGACCAAGGTTTTTAACCAACTGCTCTCTAAATTCTGTGGCAAATTACTAGGTTTGAGCCATAATAGAGTAGAAGACATAGACCTTGCCTGCATATCTGTACAGTAGCAATGCATAGCAAGCCATATTGAGAAGGAAGCTTGCTTCTTAAAAGCAAAACTGTTGTCTGAGTAGGGTGGGTTATATTTTGCCCTGTCTATTATTTCTTTGTAATCCTCTTGAATTACATGTCACTCAACTCCTAAAATAATTTTCTTTTTCTGAGCTGATACTTCTGCCTCCAAATTATTTCACTGGCTTCTTTTGGGTAAGTCCTACTCAATGGTAGATTTACTGCCAGGTTCAATTCCTTATTCCTCTGTGTGAAGGCTCAGAATAGCTTGATCAGTTTTCACCTTGAACCTTTTTCATCCTTTATTCCTTTGCATACCTGGAAGTGATTTGCTGTCTTATTGCACCAGTCTCTTGACATTCATCTCATGTAATCTCCTCAAGATTCAGTTCTGCCAACTGCCCCAAAATGGACCCAGGTGTAATCTTCTATTCAAGTTACTGACAGTAATGTGATCTCATTTCATGTTTTTACAGATCCAAGCACAGTTAGGTTTCAGTCTTGACTGGCGCCTTTGGACACCACAGAACACGTAACCCACAGTAAGTGAGGGGATGGATATTTCTTCATTTTTCCCTCAATAACTCTTGTACTTCTGTTATAGTGGGATCATAAACTAATGAGAAACACTAGATTACAAAATCCCAAATTGATTTTTTCCAACTGAAAAAGGATGCTGGTTTTATGAAAGCTCCATAAATTACCTTTAAATCCCAGTACTTTTTAATTTATAAGAGAACTATGAATGGCCCACTGCCATGGCATGCAGGAGTATACAATACAATCTATGACCTCCCTCCATATGGCTAAAAATGAACTTTGCATCACAGGGTGTTATTAGAGAATGAACTGAAAACAGTTCACTCTGCACTGTAGTGTATCCCAAAGGTTTCTTTCCAAAGTAAATCTTTTGGCAAACATGACTTCATGTTGCTGCAAAATATAATAGATCTTTTTGCAAAATTAAGAGCTTAACAACCCTTTTGTGTGTGTGCATCTGGTTTTTGTTGGTTTTTTGGGGGCTTGTGGGGTTTTTTGGGTTTATGTGTGTGTGTTGGTTTTGTTTGGGTTTTTTTGAGGTACAGAGTGGAGGTGTATAGTTTGGGTTTTTTTGCTAAACCCTTTAGTTTTCCTCCATTATCTTTCTGAAGTTCTTAAAGTTTCTTGTCTTTAGTTGCTTTTCTTTTTTTTTAAGTTCCATCACCTGACCATAATAGTCTTCTGTGATGATTGTTCTTGGAAATATAAGACACCTATTGTCTGTAGACTGATGTATTTACAGGGGAGACTACTGACTGCTTATGAGAGTTGTTTTATAATAAAAGCTATGTGAGAAAAGTAACTGCCATGCATCTTTCAATAGGTCAGCTGTTTTCTGTTCATTGGTGTATCTCTGCTGGTAACTTCTGAAATGGTGGAATTCTGTAAGGCTCTTCAGAAACCTCACAAATCAGCCTTCAAGTTTTTAATGCTTCCTCCTTTCCCCACAAATGAGGACTTCCCCATAATCTTTCTCTAAAATTTTTCTAAAGTCACATTTGCATGCAGGCTAGTATGAGATTGTTTTCAGTATAAGGTAAACATATTCTTCTGTGGAGCTGTGTTGAGGAAATGGTGCAATTTAAATCTGTTGGAAGAACAGGCTTTCAGAAAGGAGGAAATACTTATAAACAGTATGTGCATATAACATAGACAAATAGATGCACACCAGTATGTGTAATGAGCTCTGTAATTGTTCTTGGGTTGCCAGATCAAGATCTCATGATACTTTGAAATATAATGCATGAAAGTCGGGAGTTGTGGGTTTATTTCTACTTTTTTTGAGTTTGTTTTTTTGGGGGTGGGAGAGGGATTGTTTGTTTGTTTGTTTGTTTTTTATGGCAGGCTATATAATCAGTTAACCAACTGATGTAATAAGTTTTAATATATCCTCAAAATAAAGATCTCACCTGAGATCTCACTGGAGTTAGTGCTGCTTAGAGAAATTGCTGGTTATCATCACCATGTGAAGAAACAGAGGCTGTTAGACAGTACCTATCTCATAAAAGAAAAAAAGATAAAAATACCTGTTATGCTCATCAGAGTACCACTTAGAAGCTCCAGTTTAAGGGAGTTAGAAATTATGTCCTTGTGACACAGCAGAAAAAGAGAGCGTACCATTTTGGAGGGAATATAGGTAAGGACAAAAGACCTCATCTGCTCTATAAGCACATGTCCACAGATGTTGATGGGGCTTAGAGCTGTTGTTTAGAGAAACATTCTGGTTTAAACCAGATTTCAGGTACCTGACAGATGTCTAGGGTTCCATTTAAACCATGTGTATTTCCTAAAGAAGGAAGCCTGCCAAGGTATGAGACTATTTCAGTTGACTGTCAGCGTGTCTGATGTCAAGGGGTGATTTAAACAACAGCAATATGATTGCCTACACTATTCATACAGGTTGTGGGGTTGAGGGGATGTCAGTTTGGGGGCTTTTTGTTCTTGGTGGCATGGTTTATATATCTTCCAAAGTTTCCATTTATTTTCTAAAATCTGTTCTGGAGATACAGAGACAGTGCTAAATAATAGGGTTTACTGCTATTAAAAGAAGAGCACAGTAAGACATTTCTATACCATTTTGTGGTTTCTGTATGTCAGTCATGCACTCTATTGCAAACAAGTGCCCTCTATTTGCACCATGTTGGAAACTGTTTCAGGTATTAACCAGTACAGGATTCAGTCTGTGTTTGTTTTGTTACAAAGACTATTCCATATTCCTTTGTGTAACACCAGTGCCTCATCTAATGAAAAATAATGGCTTATTTATTTTTAATTATTATTCCAATTCGCTTCAGGAATAATCCAACTGTAAAAGAGAAGCACATCATTCTTGTGTTAACCACTATTTTCTGCCTTGATCTCTTTCATTGTATTCTATCCATTTTCCTTTTGATTTATATAAACACCTGTTTTGTAAACTCCTACAGTCTCCAAAGATCTTAGCATTTGATATGGTTGATTATAACATTCTGTTGGTTAAATTAGCCTCCTAGGGTTTGATGGCTTAGCTCTGAAATGGATCACTTCATATGCAAATCTAATATGCTAAAGAGAAAATAGAACAGTTATATTAGGGACTTTACCATTTATTTTCTTTTATAACAGCAGAACTTGTGAAACTGCTTAATGTCATTTTGTCTAATATGTCTGTATTTGTATAGTTTTTAATCTTTATTTTTTTTGCTGTGAAATCCATCTGTTTGTTAATTGCATAAATGCCAATGCGCTGGTGATTCTATGAAGAGAAAGGGGGGAAGGTGGAAATACCCATTAAAAAGCAGTCAAGGAATTCCCTGTTTATTTCTTCTATTCTAAAAATACAGTTATTTTGGAAGTGTGACTGTTTACCCTTGCTTAAAAATGTTGAAGTTGAAAGATCTGCAGACTGAAATTCTCTCTCTCCATGAAATTAGTAAGGTCATTGTCAGCAGTGCTCATTTCACTTGTGTTTTTCTGCTACTACACCAATCTCTCTGGGGGGACCTGAGCTAATCACAGCTTTTCTGTTGAGGCTGCTGGCATGGCTCTAGGTTGCTGCTACTGCTCTCCTGGTTTCCTGATTTGGACACTCTCTTGCTATAATAAAGTCATAAAAAAGATAATATTCCTTAAGCTTTTTCATAAATACTTACTATGGTAGACCTAGAGATACCATTGTGAAGCTAATCCATGTCTTGGTCCGTGTTGCAAGGCGCTGGTGGCAGGAGACACACTGAGTCACTGGATTCAGCAGCTTTAGGGCTTCTCTATTTTATGCTGTCATTTCAAGCCTCAATCTGTTGAGAACATGCAGAAACTTTATTTACTCTGCTGCTGATGTTCCTTCATCCTGATGGTGAAGGATTTAGATCTAGGAGCAGTTGATCTAGACGACTGCTCATGTAATACATGATTTTTCACTGAAATATATGTGACCCTGTTGTGGTTTAACCCTGGCCAGATGCCAGGCAGGCATGACAGGCACTCGCTCACCCTCCCCTGCCACAGCTGGGCAGAGGAGAGAAAATAATTTAATGAAGGCTTCATGAGCTGAGATAAGGACTGGAAGAAAACACTCCAAGGGCAAAACAGGCTCAACTTAGAGATACAAAGTGAATTTATCACTAAAAAAATCAGAGGAGAATAATGAGAAGTAAAACAAGCCCTTGAAAACACCTTTTCTTCTCCCAACCCCACCCTCCTTCCCACCCACAGTACAGGGAGACAATGGAGTTGGGGTTTTGGTCAGTTCCGAAACGGAGATCTTTTTCTGCTGCTCTGGGAGAGGAGTCCTTGCCCTGTGAGACTGTGGAGTCCCTTCCCATGGGAGGCAGTTCTTCATGAACTTCTCCACCATGGTTCCAATCTCNTCTCCTTCTCCTTCTCCTTCTCCTTCTCCTTCTCCTTCTCCTTCTCCTTCTCCTTCTCCTTCTCCTTCTCCTTCTCCTTCTCCTTCTCCTTCTCCTTCTCCTTCTCCTTCTCCTTCTCCTTCTCCTTCTCCTTCTCCTTCTCCTTCTCCTTCTCCTTCTCCTTCTCCTTCTCCTTCTCCTTCTCCTTCTCCTTCTCCTTCTCCTTCTCCTTCTCCTTCTCCTTCTCCTTCTCCTTCTCCTTCTCCTTCTCCTTCTCCTTCTCCTTCTCCTTCTCCTTCTCCTTCTCCTTCTCCTTCTCCTTCTCCTTCTCCTTCTCCTCTGACCTTGGTGTCTCCATTGTTGTTTTCCCTCCCATGTTCTCACCTCCTTCCGTTCTGTGGCTAGGAAAAAAACCTGTGCCCCACTTTGTTTTGATTTCTTCTTAACTATGTTACCACAGAGGCGTTACCATCATCTCTAATTGGCCCAGCCTTGGCCAGCAGCATGTCCATTTTTAGAGCCATCAGGGATTGGCTCTGCTGGACATGGTGGAAGCTTCCAGCAGCTTTTCACAGAAGCCACTCCTGTGGGCCCCCCCACTACCGAAAACCAGGCCGTGCAAAACACAGACCCACACGTCCCAAGATTATAGGATGTGTGCCATTTCTTCTGCACTGTCCCTCTGCAAAGAGATGATAAAACTCAAAGAGAATTAACTGCTTCGTGATTTCCCACATGATGAAGGGATGTGTGGTGGCTGTTCTTTGGAGTTACATTGTCTGTTCACTTCTTATTTACTAAATGGGGAAGTATGGAAGGAAACTGAAAAATAGCAACATGGTTCTGAAATGTTAAGTATTTATTTCTACTGAAATAGCTCGTTCATTTTAACATAACTTATTTTTAATTATTGAAACGTTCTCTTGTTTTCAAGCATAAGTGTTTTGTGTACTTTTGGTCTTGTTTTACTCATTTCTGAAGTGAGCTATACATCACCATAAGCTGAAGAAATCCTATAACCAACACCATGCCTCTGTATTTTATCCTTTTAGCTATTTATTTTATTGTTACTGTAACTCTCTCATTTTTACTCAGCTCACCTTTTTAAAGCTAGCCCTTAGTTCTGAGGGTAGCTTTTTTCTCCTTAAAAAAAATTTAAATATTTCATAGTCATTATTGTAGAATTAAGTCAAAGTTTACCAGAAGCTTCTGTGTATGGGGTACTGGCTATACACTTTTCATCAGGAATTGCTCTTCTTCCTATGGATTCTCTGGCTAGTAAAGTCATTTGAAAAAAAAAAAAAGTTGAAGAAAAATTCTTACTTGCTGTGTAAAAATAATATATTACACATTCATATCTGATGTGATTATTTATGTAGTTTACCTGGAGACATATTTACTGCCTTCATAGCCTCTCTAACATTCATTCACAATTCCTTGCTTGTTTCTGTACCATTTTGATAAGGTATTTCAGTAACACAAAATTTCTTATTTGAGCACTAATTGGCCTCACATTTGTACTGTATTTTGATACATTCAGTTATTTACAGTATTTGACAATAGACAATTGTTCTTTAACTTTTGCTTGTCATCCTCCCCTGTCGGTATGATCTGTGCTTTCAGTGGTACTTACTTTTTTTTTCTGACATTATTGCCCTTTTTTGTTATAATCCTTCCACTAAACTACTATTGTACTTTTTTCATTTTAGACTCCTAACATTTGTGTTAGATATGCTTAGGTTTTGCTTAGATTCATATTTTTGCATGTCTTGCTTAATTAAAATGAGTTAAGTAGTGTTCTTTATTTCCTACAGTAGTTGAAATATTCCATTTGCTTGTTTTCTGAGATGGACTTTTTCATTTCTAGAAAAATACCTCATCTCCAACTTACATGCTCCACCTACCAACTCTTCCAGTCTCTCCTATCTTCCATCTTTATAAAAAAGCAAAACCAAAAAACCACATCTTCCCATATCTATTAAATGCTAGTCCTGCATTTTGGCAGACTGCTCCTTTTATTTGTTCTTCTTCTGTTGCAGAGTTTTATACATTTTATCTGTTAGTATTGAAGTGAGATGGTACCACATTTAATAAGCCTAAACGTAATCCCTGATATTTAAGGAATCATGGCAGGGCTGATTATTTCCATGTGCAGCATCAGTAGCAAATTAACCTCACAAGGAATAGGAAAAATCCTTGCAAGCTAAGGTATCTGCTTGTGACTTCATTTTACTGCTGGGAATCAGGATACTTTAATATTGGGTCTGGCAGTGACTCTGGGTCCTAAGAATTTGGTGTTTCAGATCCTGATTAGTAATAGTAGTGCCCTTGCTAGCCAGTGTGTTGGGATAGTTTCTCCCCTTAGTCATTTTCATCTGCAGCTGGATGAAATATAGCTTAACTTCAAACAAGAGAGAGGCTGATTTACAGCAGGCAGAAGTGTAGCTATATATTTCAAATGTATTTTCAATACTGAAGTTTTCATAACTGAATGCCTGTATTTTTCCAGGCCTCCTTGAATGTGCAGAGTCTACAAAAATTCAGATCATACAAATTGCAGTACCAGAGAAAATTGTTCCAGCTGCCTGCTCATTCATTCATTCAACTTAGTCATCCAAAACACACAAGGAAGACTGTATAGGTGCCATAAGTATCCTTATTTTTCAAGGCTATATCCTGCCTGGTCTTTGACAGATGTTTTATGACAGTTGCTTGCACTGTCCATAAATATAGAAACCAGTAGCTCCTGGTTTCTCTTCTGGGCCTTTGTGAGAGTGTGTGTGCATCACTGCCCCTGGAAGAATGGCCATCTCCCAGTGCATCTGAGTTTGCCTCCTTTAAGTCATTACAAGGGTATCTCTTCAGGGAATTATGTGGATGCCTGGAAGAAAAAAACAAAACAAAACAAAGAGAGAGAATATTCTCTGGTACATGTTGTAGCTACAGTCTGCCTCAACTTTGTGCTACAATGAGCTAGCTAGATTAGAAACTGAAACAATGATTTAAAAAAATGAGAGAGAGGAGGAACAAAAGGAAAATTAATGCAAGCCAGAACCAGTGGAGAGGTAAACCTAAAAAAAAAGAAGACTGTTTTGATGAAAAGTGAAAAAAAAAGGAGAAAATACATGTCAGAAGGCAAGGACAGACAAGACTTGTGTATCTGTCACTTTAGTACCTGAATTTCCCATAAACTTCCATTGAGATCCGATTAGCTCTGCAGGGAGCAATATAAGTGGGAAAGCATTAGATGTAACTGAACTTGTGATAAATCCTCCTGCAGCCAAGCATTAGTCAGACATATACTGATCTAATAACAAGTCATGATTACAGTTTAATCCTGACTGGTACTTTCAGAATTACAGGTAAAATTGATCATTTCGTGTTGACTTTTACAATTCCCCAAGGTAACACTGTGGGGTTCTCCTTAACTAAAGGAATTACTCGGTTTGAGGCTGAAGGCATATAACTGCACACTTTTGACACAACTGGGATCATTAATATTATCACAGAGGTGTATGTGAACAATTTCTAAACCAGGTACAAGTCACATCCCATGCAGTAAATTCCTGAGCACCTTACTTAACATTTTTAAATCTATGATATTAAGTTTTAAAACTTCAGCTGGCTTTCTGATTTTCAGTTTGGAAGAATCCTTTTTGCCCCACCTTTCCAGGTGTGATAAGCATCGCTCAATGGCTTCATTCCTCTGGTGCCTGAAAGTAGAAATACAATATAAGAACATCTCTGATGTTCTTCATGACGTTGGGTGTGATGAATAAGAGAAGGAAATCATTTATATTCATGGTTGTTATTACACCTGAAAAAATGTGCTGCTGGTTGTTAGAGATAAGATTGGTTTTTTTCCTGTCTTGCATGTGGTATCTAGACTACATCTCTGTGATTCACTGTGGTTAGGATCTGTCATTTTTCATGGGTTGCCAAAACAGAAAATTAGGGAGCCTGTTTTCTTGAAAATGGAGATTTAATTGCCCAGATACCTCTCACATAAAGTATATTTTGAATCAAAATTCACAGTTCTTTTATAAAGTTCTTGATTTTAATTTTTTTAACCAAAAACTTAGCACTTTTAAAAAAATGTAGAAGAAAATTATTTCTTCTTGAGTGACTTTGCATACTTTTAAGCTTTAACTGAATTTATTTTGTACTGTAAACAGACACTATTGTTGAACACTTCTTGTGCATATATGTTTGATTTCTACAAGGGTCACATGCAGTTTATATGCTAAGATCATAAGGACACTTAGCATTAAGCTTATTAGTAGAAAGAAACCTTACACTGACATCTGTTTGCTGGAATCACAGAAGGTAGTACTTGATTAGTACCTGTATAGGTAGTGATGTATCTTAAATGGTTTGTAACTGGGATCATTACAGATGAATATTACTTTTTCCAAAGCTTGCTGTGTTTTCTCTGTCATCATCATGATTCTTACATAATTTTCATAATGTATCAAAGTATATAATGCCAAATCATATATCCCTAGTGAGTACCCAGCCAGGCCTTGAATGCTTCCAGGGATGGGGAATACACAACTTCTCTAGATAACCTGTTCTAGTGCTTCACCACCCTCAGAATAAATAATTTCTTCCTAATTCTTAATATATTTCTTCCTATATTCCTAATAATCTAAACCTACTGTCTTTTAGTCTGAATCTGTTTCCCCTTGTCCTGTCACTACCCTTGTAAAAAGTCTGTCTCCATGTTTCTTGAAGGCTCCCTTTAAGTACTGGAAGAGCACAATAAGGTCACCCCAAAGCCTCTTTTGCAGGCTGAACAAACCCAATTCTCTCAGCCTTTCCTCATAGGAGAGGTGCTTCATCCTTCTGATCACTGTGGTGGCCTCCTCTGGACTCACTCCAACAGATCCATGTTATTCCTGTGTTGGACCCCCAGAGCTGATTGCAGCACTCGAGGTACACTCTCAGTTCCTTGGAAAGGATGGGTTGTAATGAGGTGGATGGCTGACTTAATTTTTAAAATGTAATGATTTATGGGGCAAAGAGGTGATGAAATCTATCTTCAGCTAATGATTCTCATTAGTTTCAGAAGAAAAAGCACCAACATGGAAAAGAAGTGGTTAGGGGATTTGCTCATCGATGGAGTAGGTAGTTCTCTTTGCAGTTCTGTTTTGGGTAAAGAAAGAGCTGCTAGTGAGTTTTTTGGGGAAAGAGACTAGAAGTGATGAATCCAAGGTGTAAAAGATGAGTGAGAAAGAGGAATCTGTTCTGGTGTGGGCACTGAAAGTGCAGGCAGAAAAGCCTTGAACAGTCTGTCAGTTCGAGTTCAGCACTTGGTTATTGTTATATAAATGCAATAAAAATATCTTACCAACTCATTCATGCAGAAGTACTGACAGCCTGTAAACCTGATTAGTACTGCAAGAACCTCTTGTATGATCCTAGAAAAGAGCTTAGCAGAGCTTGGTTCACGTTACTGGCCAGGTTGGGGGAGAGGAGGCCCAGCCACAGTGGTGCAGTAACTATCTTGTGTAACCAAAGCATCCTAACCTGGAAGGAGACATGAGGGCCTGAGATCACCCATCTAGATGATCCAGTCACCTGGAGGAGGGATATCTGGCTGGTACAACCTTGCCACCTTCACCCAGGATGTGAAAAGTCTCTATAACCCCAGTAGGTTGAGTGATTTCTTTGCTCCTACATGGCACCTGGGAGATAACTTGACATGCACACAATGAATCTAACCCATGCGATCCAGACCAGTTGAGAAATCACCTGAACTCCTCTTTCATGTCACTTTGTCAGCAGAATTACACTGGCTTTAGAAAAGCAGATTCTAATTTAAAATAGTGTAACTGCAAATTGAACTGCATTTACTGCTGTGATGAATGTTGGTGGGTTTTTTCCATAGAGGTATAAAAATGGGTGTTTATCTCTGATGGTAAGTGTACAGACTATCACTATATTTATTTAATTTCCAAGTGCAGTGGCTTTCCTGCTGTCTTCTAGGGTAGTCTGTTTTCTGCACATTGTTTAATAACAGAATAACAGCCTATCACTCCAAATTCTGTACTTTTGTGTTAATCAGAAAAGTGTTTTTTAAAATGTGCGTGACAACAATTGCGTTGCTACAAATGTGAGTACATAGAGACCATAAGGCAATTTTTTAAGGTATACATTTATCTTAAAATCTCTTTGGTGAATAAAAGCAAAGCAAAAGGACCTTGAGCCTCCCTTGTATTGAGGTGATCTGTGTGTTGCATCCTTTGAGACATTTGTCACTGTCTGGCGAAATGACCCTGTATATCAAAGAAAAGATTTATTTCCAGACATTTTTTCATTGCCATAGTTTTGATAGATGGAAAAAAATTGAAGTGCTGAGAATTATAACATGTTAGCCTCACTGTTGAGCAAAATTATTTCATTTATTCTAGTGTGAAGTAACCAGGATTCTGATTTTGTGTGATGCTTTACACTTAGTTGTAAAGTGCCTCGTTCCAAAATTGTTATAATAAGACTTGAAAATATCTATAAAGGAGAAGAGAGTAATTAGAAATAAAAGCCTATGTAGGAAAACCCAGTGCTGTATAGAAATGTGTAGATCCTAGAGTGCCAATAAGCTGCACCTGAACAACCTCTCCTGAATGTTCCAGGAACCAAGTTCAGGGGCCCAATTAAATGGCAGCAGATGATATCATATTTCTGAGAAGCCAGCTGTTCTGTAGCATTACTCAAGGGAACCCATTTAGGTGTGAAGGTATCATAAACATTACTCCAGCAGTGGGCTTCTAGTGATAAAATTTCTCCTTTAGTAACTAAGGGTAATCTTTCTTTCAAAGAAAAACTCTGTTGTCAGACACTTTTTTTAGCAACAAGATAAATTATAATTATGTGGGTTTTGTCTGAACTTTATCCTTCTGATAAACCAGTGGTTTATCCTATAGTTTTTGGAGATTCCTTTTTTGAGCAGTATTTTAAGGAATGTTTTAGTAGGATACAATTTTGTTATTTTCTTACATATTTTAGGAATTTAGGAATTATTTTAGTTAATCAAGGTTTGCTTTTTCTAAATGAGTGAAGCAAATAATGAAAGAGTTGCCATAAGAACAGAAGTGCTCCTGTTAATTTTCTAGGCACTTCCAGGAAACAGCTATCATAGGGAGGATTTGACATGTCATCTGGAGCAAGTTGCCTTGCTCTGTATTCCTATCTGTAGATATAGCATAAAGAAATGATAATAATTTAGATTAGGCATGTAACTTTTAGACAGCTAAAGCTGAGCCTGACTTCTAATTGTTGCTTTAAAAGAGCATTCTTGTTGTTCACAACCCTTGATTTCTTTCAATTGCATGTGATAGAAATCTATTTAAATCAACTTCTTTTCATGTTCTTGTTTCAGCAGCTGAAGAGCTGCTATTTGTCAATCCCTTTCACTAGCAGTGTCAGTATAAATTCTTTTATGCCTGTATTAATGCTGTCAGATGGAGGAAGCTGGCAGGCTCATTGGCTCAGGGATGCTAAAACTTCATGTGGGAACAATAGAAAGTGGGGGATTTTCAGGGAAGAGAAATCCACCAAGGGTTTCTATATATGTGCAGAGATAATCTGTTGATCTGGAAATAGTGAAAGTACTTGAAATTCAGTGTGATTTCCTTGTTCTGAAGTCCTTCCCTAGCATGCTCTTTTGGCACTTGCATCCTGGGATAGGGGACCTTTTGTTACGTAGCACTGTGGTATATTCATGTTTTTGAAGAAATCTGACCTTTTAAACATAAGAATTAACAGCTCTAGACATGACTATTGGTCCAGTAAGGACAAAAATGGTATTTTTTACCTGAGAAAACTGATTCCCAAGGGATTTGGGGAGTACCAGTTCTTGACAGATTCATGGAGAAAAAAATCACAAGGGAAGAGTTTGTTACTTTTGCATAGGCTGCAAGCCCCACTCAAGCCATCTGTTGATAAACTGCCTTCTGAGGAATGGTCTTCATAATTCTCTCTCCTGCAGCCTAGTATATTCCCTTTTCAAAGGGCTGACCTCATTTGGGCCTTTGTGGAAGGCATAGGACTGTGGGAAATGACTAGGTATGTAGTAAGTTGGTTTCCCCTTTGCTTGGAATCATAGATCAAAGGCTTCTGTAATTTTCACAGCTAGAAATAGTTTGCTTGTACAGAGATCCAGCTAATTAAATTAAGTTGGTTCTTCTCACTGTGCACACACAAACACTCTGACAGACGTACCCCTGTATCCAGCACGCAGGCATGGATTATGTCCTTTCCTGTTGTTTTCTCTAAAGTGTTTAGAGGCTGAAATTACGTATAGAGAGATGCTAAACATTTTAATGGACCTCTGTGTTTGGTAGACTCCTTTTTGAAACATTGTAGAAGAAAATCTAGTGCATATTGTCAAAATGACAGAGTTTCAAAACTGTTTTTATTCTATAGTGTTTACTTAGAGGTTATTAATGCACTTCTCTTTAAGCTTCTGATTTTTCTAGCTCCAGCTCTCACCAGTTCAGATGGGCTTTCATTACCTCCACGGAGCAAGACTGTTCAGGTCAGGTGTTTTCAGTGATCTGGTTTGGTGTATTGTACACAAGGTAAAGGTATAGGCAAGGTATTCATGTGCCTCTCACAGAGAAGTCACCAACAGGGAAAAAGCAGAGGAAGGTATGAAAAGAATGTATGCTGCTCTCAGCCTGCCACCATCACCTCATTTGAAATTTTTGCTATGAGGGACACCTTTAGTAGGGTTTTTGTGGACAAATCTCTACTTAAAGGGATTCCTTAGGTGCCTTAATTTAAAAATCTTAAGAAAAAGACAGATAAATGCATGGAGATCTGTTACTTGATATGAAATATGCTGGATAAACGATGCAATGTACTCAAAACTAATCTTAGAATTGATAGCTAAGATACCTCAAGCATCCAACAGATGGGTTCACTGCAGATAAAACACTGATAAAAATCTGGTGCTGGTGATTTTTAAGGTCATTTGTAAAGTTACGTACATTGCTTGTACAACAGTTGTCATAGGTGGCTTTTAGCTAAAGTCATATCATCATCTTGGTTATCACCAAAGAGGGAGTTGAATTCAGGGGTTTTTTTTTCAAAGAAAAAAGTACTGGCCACTGTCAACTGATGCACACTATTCCAGTATTGTATATTTCTTGTCTTGTCCACAACAGAGAATATTCATCCTAAAACTCAGCCCTTTCCCAGCAGTTTCCCTGGTAACAAAGCCAACGATACACTGTGAATTAGACCAGGGTAACTATGGAACCATACTACTGACTTAATTTGAGGCTAAATTCTGATGCATCTGAAAATAGAAGTGGCCTTAGTAGCATTACATGATCTCTTATCGGAATCTTTTTTCACCTCAGGTAACATCAATGATCAGTGAGCCAAATGAAGCCCCACTCCACACTTTGCCTCCTACTGTCTTCAGACCTGTGGATGTCCTCTCTGTCAAATGATTAAAATGCAAGGCATATCCAGTGATATGAAAAGATTGGTCTATGTTCACGAATCATTGCCATGTTGCTCCACGATAAGGCATTTTAGCATGTCTGAAAGAGGGTGTGTGTCTCTTCTGCTAACTAGGACACATTAGATGAAGATTTCTCTCAGAAGTATCTTAATTCCTTTCTGTATTTTTTTCTAGAGAGCCAATACCCACATAATCCTATTGAAATTAGAGTTATATTAAACTAAAGTTAAATTAAGGCATGTCTACCAGTGATACTTAACAAAGTTTCAGTGAGGATTACAGCACCAAAAGTTGAGAGACGAACAAATCATGTCCTCCTGCTGTGTTACCACCTGGATGCCTACCCAGGCTTCAGGCATGCCTTGCAACTGCCCTTGCCATATGTCCATATAATGCTTTTATTTAATTCCCTATCCCTTACATGTATAGCAGGTAGTCTTTCATTTCTTACTCTCCATTCTCTCAGCTCTGAATTAGAGGAACATTGGTTCAGTTCTTCATTTTATGATTCTTGCTTGCTTTTTCACCTGCGTTTTGTAGCAGTGGAATGCTATTTAGCTTCATGTCAGCCACTGCTGCATTGAAAGTTGTTCTATTCAATCCAGGATGCTCAAGGGAGAATAGCCAAATAATAAAGCAGCACATGATCTGTGTTTAGCAATTGAGTTTGCTCACTACAGCTTGTAATCTGTGACTTCTTTTTCATGATGCTGATAATTCAAACATCACCACTACTTGAGCATTGTTTCATGTGGGTTTTTGATAGGCCAGCCATTTGGACTTTATAGTACTATTGTTGTACAAATGTTCAAGTTCTTTCTTGACTCAACACTGCACTCAGTAAAAGCCAAAATTAGAAATACTTGTAATTAAAACATCATCATTGTAATCTAAATTGCTGCCCATCTGAATCAGGCTGAAGAGCACAATGCGTTGATATGCAGAGACAGAGTTTCAGACTCTGCGAGTTCAAACATTTCTACATATTTCTGTATCAGATACACCCATTTGGTTGCTTGAAGTTTGCTTCTTCACACTGTAACAGCTGGAGACTTGCTTTGCTTTAAAGAACATAAAATAACTGGGAGAAGTATCTGGAGCTGACATACACATGAAATTCTGCCATGCTCTCAAGGCACCAAGCCAACCACCAGAATGGCTGCCACGGCATCTCAATGCCCTGACTCTTCCCCTGCTTGCCAAAATTAGGCTTGCATGACTGCCAACATCTGGTGCAAGCCATACTGTACTTTGGATCTGTGCCTTGCCACCACCTGGAAGAAAGACTATAAATTAAAGCCTGGAACTGAAAGGCATTTGATTTTGTGAGCTGTAGGGAACATAACATTTCTGTTTGTGTCTGCTGCTCTGAGTATTTCACATTAGATAATAAACTGAGAGGACTGCATGTATCTAAATCTAAACTAACTACTTAATGACAGAACTTTTTATAAATTAGTCAACAGCAGCTAGCAGTCAAACCTAATGGCAGCAGATGGACTTCGTAGTGTCTATTCCAAACCCTTTGTTACTCAGCTAGTCCCTTCAAATTCCACTCTTGTTGCAACCTCTTTGTTTTAAACAAGCACAGATGCCTTGTTTTTCCTAATATTTGTTCAGTTGCTTTGCCCAGAGGGTTCTGTTGCAAGGGATTGCAAAGGCTTAGTCTGCTGCTGGACCACCGAGTCCTCACTGCCTTCATTGTCCTTCCAGCATACTGGCTTTTAAAGCAAACATCCAGCTTCTCATCTGTATTCTCAGATTTGATGAAGGATTTTCTCAGCACTATGACTGCATTTCTTCTTTGAAAGGTTTCTCATTTGTCCTATCTAGTTGCATCTATGTTGCCATCTGCCCTAGAATGCCAAGTCCCCTCATCATGACCTGGAATCTTCCCTCTCTCTGAGTTTGTGTCCTTTACAATAGAGTAGATAATAATAGAAAACAGGCCATGATGACATGTAATCATCATTTAGCCTGCCTGCAAGTATGAAACATGGAGTCCATAGCTTCTCTTACACCAGTTTCACTGTTTATTTTTGGGCTTGGTTTGGGGATTTTTGGTTGGTTCTTTGTTTTGTTTTGATCACTTGATGGCTAGGATTTTTGTACACTTGCTTGCTGTGTCTCTGTCCATGTGTTAGTTGTCTGTCCCTTGGCAGCAGCATGAAGGTATGGTTGGTACTCACAGATCCCTGAGCATGACAGTCACTCAGCTGTTGTCTCTGAGCTGCTGTTCTACACGTGCCCTTGGCCACAATGCTGCCAGCTGTGCTCAGAGCTCTTCTTTGGCTACTCATTTGTGAACCTGTTTCATAGGCTGGGGTCCCTGTTCACCTATGGTTTCACCTATGTGTGGCAGTAACCCAGCCAGGGACTGGGGTGACCGAGGAGATCAGGCTCCCCGAACCAGCTGGACACTGGTGGGACATAGAGCAAGCCCCCCCTCGTGAGCCAAGGTGAAGAGAAGGCTTTCCCTTTAGTCAGTGACTTGCTGTGGCAACACCCCCTGTCTGCTTGGTCTGTCAGTCCTCTACTCTCTCTTCTCCCCTTGTCTTCCCTACATTTGTACCCTAATCCCACCTGTTCTTCTCCCCCAGGCCTGTTGGCCAGCCCACTTCTCCTCCCCCTGGGTGGGTACCTCCCTGCCGCTCTCTCCCAGACGCTCCCCTCTCCCTAGAACCTTCTCCCTTACTCGACCCACCATTAGTTCCCGTCCCTTAGTTTCACCCGTGCCTTGTTCCTGTTGGCCCTGGTATCCTGATCCCTCCTATGTAACTCCCCGTGGGCCTCATCCCGTTGGATCCTGTTGCTCTCTGCCCCCTATACTTAACCGCCTGCACACCCTGCTCTGGGGGGATTCATCACCACCACCGTCTCCCTTGGTCCCTGGACTCTTTCACAGACCTGGCTGCAATAAACATCACTGTGAAAATCCACGCGAAGGCTCCTCCCAACTCTTTATCATCAACGCCTTTACCTCCATTAGGACTTGCTCTAAAAGGACGCAGCCTTACGCTGTAAGCCTTGGTAACCCCAACCAAGAGCAACATCAACAGATACGCTTCTAGGAAGGTTGCAGCACTTTACTGCCCACACCAGTCCGCAACACCGATGGTGTTAGCAATGATTTCTGTCATGCTACCGTAGTCTTCTGATATCTTGCAGTGTGCCTTTGTAGTTCCACTCATGCAGCCAGTTTACTCCTGCTTCCAAGCGGTTCACATATCATGCAGATTGGTTGCTTAAGTTTTTGGGATAGTGCACTGAAGTTCCTCCGTGAGGCTGGACCAGAGGTTTTCCTGGCTGTCAGTCTTTGGGTTGTCCTTAGTACCAAACCTGAGCTGGAAGCACTCCCTGGTACTTTATGGGTGAATAAGGGAAGATATCAGTGAAAGCTTCTCACACTTGTTCTCACAATTTGAATTCTGCTGCTGAGAGGTTGGCTCATTACCTAAACCCAGTCTGGTGGTTCTCCTGTATCTTAGAAATGTGATTTAAGGTTTTTCTATTACATTTCTTGTCTATTCTAATTCAGGTGGCCTGCACGGCTCCTCATCTCTGTGTTTATGACATTTGCTGACAAAACAGCATTAGTAACAAACACAAATCATGTGACATCAGAGAGTAATATTTGAACTTGAGTGCCAATTTCCCATGCTAAAAAATAGACTAATACCATGTAGTTTCTGTCAAACTCTCCTCTGGGCTTTTTGGGAGCATTCTGGGCAGTGAAGGAGTGGTACATAATCTGCTGTTCCTTACACGTACCAGGAGAAATCAGACATGTTATTCCAGAATATCCAGAAGAAAGTATTGAAGTCCAACATTAGACTGCAGCTGTGAACATTTTCCTGTGGCACTCTGAACCATAGGGTATGCCCCTTACAATGTTGGTGTGTCTCACGGATAAGAATGGTGCAAGTTGAATTATCAAAGTGAAAGACATACCCTCCCAAGACTCCACTATTCTTATTCCCTGGGGAGGCTCCTCCCCCTTGTAACCAGCTAATGAGAAGTTATCTCTCAAGTAGGTCACTTCAGTTACTGCCATACCGTGGACAACTCCAAAGTAGATCAGATACCAGGTGAAAGAGAGATTTAATTTGTTTAGTAATTCATTTTATGGGGCTCTGAAGAAAATGAATACATTAAAATTGATTTTATAAAAGAAAACAAAAATATGCAGTATTATCACAAAGATGTTTTGCTAAAATAAATCAAAGCATAACAAAATTTAGGTAGGATTAAGCACGAAAAAGTGCTATGCCATTTTAAAATGATTTGGTACAACACAGAAAAGTACAGCACAGATTATTTATCTTGTTCTTACAAAAAATAGAACCACTTCTGTGAGCACCAGACTTGAAAAATTTCTAGGGTATCAGATATAATCAAAGGGATGGGAATGCTTTACTGGAATTTGCAAGTAGATGTGCTCTCCTCATTTACAAAATCTTCTCAGATGTTGTACTTCAAGCCCTCTCTGGATATTTGGTTCTGTGAACAGCTGCTGAACATTCAGATTGATTGCTTTTCCTTCACATACTACTGAAGAGTTCATTTATGCCTCTGCAGTCTGGTGGGATTTATATTTGAGTACCATCCTGAGCCTGTGTTCCAGCCCAAAGCTGTTCTGTGGATTCAAGGTGCACCCACGCTGCTCAGGCATAGCCCTGCGCTCAACAGCAGACCTTAGGAGACCTTGGGGGTCCAGAAGAGGTATATGCTAAGTGCTCCAAATGAAAATCTTTGGAGTGCAGAGAGTTTGGGACAGGTCTGTTCCAGTTTGGCAGCAGCACTGGATCGTCAGAGTTGGGTTCCATCATCCACCAGCATAGCACAGAGGATAAAGCCCTCAAATGCAAGGCATACTTGTGCCAACAGAGGGGACAAACCAGGCACAACCAAGGATGTTGCTGTCCTTTAGTACTCAGTCTGAGTACTAGTACTCAGTTACAGGCCCTGCCAAGCCTCTGGATGCAGACTAAATACTGATGCCTCAAAGAGCTAGAAATAAAACAATACACTTTCGAGATAATATTAGTATAGGAGGTAATATAAAGGCTGCTCTTTATTGGAGGCCTCCAAGGGCAGATATGGAAAGTGCCCACCTCGCATGGGGTGAGTGCAGTTTTATAAGTTTAGTAAATTAGCACAATTGACAAAAATCCCCAATTTGAGACATAAGTGGTAAGGTAATTCCCCTTTTTGGTTCCACCTCTTACTGTAGCCTTCTTTAGATAGGAACTAAACTTTGTTTGTGGAAATGTGTTTTGAAGAGCTGGTTTCAACCTTGGCTCCCAGGAAGAGCCAAGATAGGATAGGGGCCTTGGACCCCCTGGCTTGGAGCCTCTGGAATGTGTTTTGTCTTTCTACTTACCAGGGTAGAGAAAAGTCTAGGGCTAGCTAGGAACTATATAACTATACAACAATAGAACTACGATTATATATGAAGGGAATATAAAAGCAAAAATCATTCTGGCATCAATATGATCATTGGGGCAGCAAGCTCAGCAGCTCACATGTGTTGACAACATGTGCTTTCACTACCCCTTCAGAGGCAGCACACAACAGGCATGTTGCCACTTGCCGAGTTCCCCAGGCCTAGATCTTCCTAGAATCCTAGAATGGTTTGGGTTGGAAGACCATCTCATTCCAATTCCGTGGCATGGACAAGGACACCTTATAATAGACCAGGTTGCTCAGTGCCCTGTCCTGACTGACCTTGAACACTTCCAGAGATTAAGCATTCACTGCTTCTGTGGGCAACCTGTTCCTGTCTTCACATTGCTTCAATAATTGCTGTCTTCACAGTGGTTCAATAATTTTAAAACTGGGAAACAGTACTTTTCCAAGATCTTCATGCCAGCATGAGGATTTCTTTTAAAAGTAATTCTAAAATAATTAATCACCATTTTCTTTTCCTTTTACGTTTACTTTTCCTTAGTTTTAAAGCTAATGATGCAACATTTAAGACAAGAGATGTTAGACAATATGCACTAAAGAACTTCTTCAGCCCCGTCCAGTTGGTGCTTGGTTGTAAAAACCAATGCTGGGTTTCATTTAAGTTTAGAGCTGACCAGAAGCACCTGTAACTTTCCTAGGGATTGGGTCAACTCTGGCTTGTATCTCTAGAGCAGTCATGGAAAGGTGCCAGTCTATACATAAAACTATATAAAAAATTAGTCCGCTATAATAATTACATAGCATTTCCCTTTTCGTGTGACAAAGTCTCACTTTAGATGAAGGAAGAAACTGGATTTTCCACCAAGGTGAGTTGAGGTGGAGCAAGACCTCAGTGTCAGTACTGTCTGACCCTAGGAAGGGCTGGGCTCAGCTGTCACGGCTGGTGCTGGAGATGCTCTGCTCAGGAGAGGAGCCTGGTTTGGTCTTGGCACCAGTGCCCGCCTGACCAGAAAGAGGCCATCCCTGGGGGATGACTGCCCCCCACAGCAAGGAAACTGTCCATGAAGTTGGAGTTTCTCTGTTGGAATAGATGTAGGTCACAGGAGTGTGGGCTGTAGGCTGTAAAAATGATTGTACAAACCCAGTAAAAACTGGGAATGCCTCTGTGAAATTTATTTCATCAGTCTAAATTTCAGTGCTAACTAGTTACAACAGATTAAAGATGACTCAGAGATCCTAGGCCCACACAATTTCATATTGTAACTCTTTTTTGTTATTTCTTTATTTGAAAGGAATAAGGAAATTCATTTGAAACTGCAAAATTGTTATTATTCTTAATTTTTTCATTATTCAATTGTATTAAAAATATGCCAGATTAATGGAAATATTTGGAGACAGATCTACCCCTCTTCCCAACACCTTCTAGCTAGTAATTCCTTCACATGATGAGATTTTTTATAAAAAAAAATTAGAATCAAATCAAGACAATCATTGGAACACTTCATTCATTTCCTTTTAGAAAGCCATAAAGCCTATTCTTTTTAGGCAAAATATTTTTTTTTCTTAAATAATTGTGATAAAAAGCACTGATTTCTGTGGTTATTTTAACTGTTGTGATGCTTTGGCACATGATGAGGCTTTTAGGCTTAGCCATCAGTATTGCCACACTACTAAAGTACTTCTGGCAGCTACCACAATACTACACTTTTTAAGTCCTCCTACACTTTTTTCCTATGTTAATTCATAAGAAGGATTTTTCAAAATCTCAAATTAGCTAGAATGTTTGCTAACCAGATAATAATTTGGAAATTAATTTTATGCTATGTAAAAAATGTAAATCAATAACATGCAATTGTGGCTGGCCATGTTATACTTTAAAAGCCGACTAATCAGTATTGAATAGAAACAGCAATTTTTAATGCATTCAATACCATGGCAGAGGCTCTTGGGCAGGGCACATTAATTTTCACATTAGAGATGGGCTGTTGGAGAAAATATAACATTTTAAACATTTCAAAGAAGGAAAAGTTCACAATTTTTACTTGACACAGTGTTAGGATACTTTGAATATTGCATTTTCTGCTGGCATATTTTGATAGAGGGAAACTTAAGGATACTATTCTTGAGTTTGTTACGAAATTTGGAAAGTTGTAATGAGCTGTGGTATAGAGACTTCTGCAGACTGGAATCCTGAAATTAATGGACGTAATTTAAACACAACAACCTATTAGCTGTGGGAGTGGGAGCCTGGTTTTTAATTTTAGCGGAGGGACAGAATGTAGTAATGTGGTAAGTAAGAGGGGAAGCCAGTTGTAGTGATGACTCAGCTTGGCTCCACAACAGCATTTCCTGTTGTGCACTTCATCTCCCTAGATATATATTGTACAGATGCCAGCCAGATGAGTTCTCTGTCCAGGTTGGTCCTGTGCACCCTGGGGCTTTGAAGTTTAAAGGGATGCCCTCTTCACCTGTTAGTGGAACTCTGCTGTTCATATCTACATATACTCACCTTGTATTCTTTTGTCTAAAGCTGTCTTCCTTTACTAAATTGGCATATCTTAAGGCAAATATTCTAGAAAGTCTTTCAGCATCTCTCCCAGATTTATCTAATGCAAAATATGCTTATGTTCTGCGTTTTGCTCTGAGCCCTCAGTGCCTTTGTTTGGCCATTCATTTAAATGCCTGATTCAGAGAGTATTGCTGTCGCTTACCTCTTTTTACATCTTTTGTTCTTAAACTTCAGACTCTTCTACTGCAGTTTCACATGAAACTGGCAGCAACTTAAATTCCTCTCTTTTAATTACTTCATTTTTTGACTGTCAGCATACCAATTTGTTCTCATATGTAGGCGTGTAAGAGCACAGCGCAAAATAATCTAAAATATACTTCCAAATTCATGGAAGTCTTTTCTCTGCAAGCAACTAACCTTACTGACAGTTCTGTCTGAAGAATTTTAGTTATTAGTTCCAGTCCAGTAGCAACAAAGGATCTGAGGGAACTCCATTGCATCACATACTAAATAAATACAAAGGCATATTTTTGCTCCCCAAAATACATAGTGTAAAGGCATTCTACGTAAAGAAGTGAGGTAGGACTAGGTTGCTGTCCTGATGGGTTTTTCCTGTGCACTTCCAGTAAGGTGGTAAGTGCCTTTTCTTGTTAGAGAGTAGTTTGAAATTATGTCCCGACGTGCGTATTTAGGCACATGTAGCATGCAGAAGAGAGCTCAGAAGCTGATATTGATGCCAGTCTGGAATCCCACATCCAGCTATTTGAGATAGGAATAAGCAATGTATCTACATTTTCCTGCTTTTTCATATCTGGTTCTGAAAACACCTAATCTTAAATCTTAGAATCATAGAATCCTAGAATTATTTGAGTTGAAGGGACCATAAAGATCGTGTAGTTCTGTCTTGGAGTGACAAGTGCAGGGATTCCTTCCACTAGGCTGGGTTGCTCAATGCCCCATCCAGCCTGGCCTTGAACAGTGCCAGGGATGGTATAGAAGGCTGGGTGGTAAGGAGTTAATGCACTGCTGTGCCTCAAACTCTGATGACCATTTGTATTGGTTTTGCATTCAAGCAGTCAAGTTATAACATGATGTGCCTGGAAATCTGGGTATGAAGGTAGGGCAGTACCTTTCCAGAGCCAATTTTCCTGTTCAGTTCCATGATGACCACACAGCACCCAGCTGTGCAGTCGCAAGAAGCAGGGACAGAAGCAGTCATAATCCCAGAGGGAGCTATGGATCACTGAGGACCCCAAAGCACCCCCCAGCTCTTCAGAAACTCTCCATCAGAACACTACACATGCCCCATAGCATTGCATCAGACATGAAGAATCCCCTCCCTGGGGAGGGATCTAGGCATTCCCAATGCCAACTTGAATGTATACACCTCAATGAAGTTTTTGTTTTGTGGACCCCCATTCCCAACAGATCAGGGCTGTGACCATCATTCTGAGACAGACATCAAAATTGCAATGATCAGGTCTTGTTGCTAGATCGACAGTATCTTTTCTCTCCACTAGTATCCACTATCCTTTCCTTCACTTTCTTTTCTTTTCCTTATATATTTTCTTCATGAATTTTCATACTTCTATAGAAAATAAGCACATACATTCTTTCCATGGCAATTACATAGTTTTAAAATAACTCTGCCTGTATACACTGGTCATTCAGTGTATATATTCTTTCACTCTAATTCACCCCAAGGGATTTATTAACAGGAACCTTAGTTACCCTGTCTCAGATGTGGCCTGTAACAGATGAGGCATTCACAACTTCTCTGGGCAACCTGTTCCAGTGCCCCACCACCCTCACAGTAAAGAATTTCTTCTGTATCTCTAACCTAAATATCCCCTCTTTCAGTTTGAAAACTTCTCACTGCTTTTACGATAACCTCCAAAATTCTACTACTTCCCTTTATTAACAAGAGAGAAAATTCTACTATTATTTCTCTGGTATAATTGCTCTTCTCAATGAAGCCTGAATAAAACCTGAATTCTGTATAATGTTGATACATTGGCTCATTTAGAAAAGCATTGTTAGCAGCTGATTGCTTATATAATCTCCTTGGCAATTTTTTACGTTTAGGTTGTCCTTATTTTGTTACAAGAAAAGAACATAGAGGTTTTTACTTCGATTGGGTCCATTAATTTTCCGAAGTCATTTGGACAGCAAGGTATTTAATCAATCTCCTATGTGGTTTCAATGAGACACTATTTCTGAAGAACCTAAATTGAGTGCTTTTATTCTAAGGCTTAAGGCACTCATTAGAAACAGGCCACGTTATCCGTGAAAGATTAATACCTGTATGAACAAGGAGTAATGTAATCAGGAATGGCAGTCTTATAGCATCATAAAAATGGGGCTAACTAAAAATCACAGTTAAAGAGATGCAGAGTTTTAAACAAACCTTCATTGCTGTTTTTTTTTATCATTAACAACAAATTAAAACTAATTACTTTCTAATGACAACACAGTCTGATGTTCAAGTCATACTTTGTAGTGATTATCAAAGCAGGTGTGGAGCAATGGGAATGCTAAACTAACATGCATGAAAGACATGAATGATCAGAATTAGTTCTATATGCTAAGCTAATTTTCTTTCAGGTTTTTGATTCTGTATGGAAGCAGGAGGACTCATACCTCCCTTTCTCCCCAAGGATGTTCTGTTCAGAGAAGTACATTATCGTGATTTGTAGGCACACAGCATTTCAGCCAGGTAATCTGAGGATGTATTCAAGATGGCTACATTTCCCTGAAATTCTAGGAATAATGATAGAGAAGGTGAAGAGCAACTCCAAAATTTCAGATGCCCATTCAGCTTCCTTTTGTTAAATTTTCTAATATTATGTTAGAGAATGAAGAAGCCTTTGAAACAGCCAAAGAAGCAAAAAATTCAAATCAAAACGTTGATTACAGTTTTCTGCAGTCTCTTTCTAATCAGTAGGCTTTTGATTTTGCTCTACATAATATGTAGAATATTTATATTTGCTGGAGATTTATTTTTCTTTTTTTCTGTATGAGTGCTGAATGCCTCTTGCTGTCATACATGGATATAATGGAACTCAATTCTCAATCATACTGGTTAGTAATCAAATCAGTTTTGTTTCAAAGTTGTTTTCTTTTTTATTGAGACCAAAACATGGTCAATTTTGCTGGTCAAGCAGAATCTTCTTGACTCCTAAATATAAGTGGGTAAAACAGCTCCTAGGGAAAAAAAATATTCCAAAGAAGAGATGTTTTAAAAGCCACTTTACTGCACTCATCATTAAATATAACAAAATAATATCTGTAGAAATGGTCTGAAAGAAATTTGAAATAGAGAGAATTTTATAAACTTAATGGAATGTGAAAGTCCTAATGCTGAATATTTTATGAGGTTGAGACTGATATATGGTAAGCTGAAAGGAGAGAAGTGTGTCTGTCATTGCACCTGCAGGTGGGAACCTCAGCATGGATTTGAGTTCAGTGTCAGAGGAACCCTGCTCCAGGACAGAATGCAGCTCTGGTTATGCTATCACCAATGTAAGGTGTTTTATTTCAACCACAGTAAATGGATGTAGTAGTGAGTGTGTTTATTTTCTCCAGGCTGCTTCTAAGCACAGAGGTAAAGAGTTCATCCATCCTTCAATGCCTTGCTAAGGTTTTCTTTGCATTCTCCATCTCCTGATTTTTCTTTCTGACTTAAAGTAAAATGTTTTACTCATAAACTGACACATTACAAGCTTCTTACTAAACAAACGATGAAAGTGAATTTTCTCTAGTGTTACCTGTGTGTATTTCTAAATTATTTTTAGAATACTGACAATCTTTTGGTTTTACATCGGCGCAGATTCTGGCGTAAGAGAATTGTGGTATGTGACTTGGGTTTCCAGGTATTTTTCAAGATCTATACTCTTTTCATAAATACTCCTAACAGATCATCTGACATTTTTATGTGAGTCAAGCTCTCACTTTAGATCAACGTGTATTTGTGCTGGTCACGCAATGCCAAAGATTAAAGCTGAACAGAGACTTGCTTTCTGCCAGGACCTCTCCAGTAAGGTGCCAGGAGGATACCTTAGTGTACACCTCAGTACAGGAGATGTGTTGGGAGTCAGTTTAGTTGGCTAAACTGTACTGTGCTCCACTGGTCCTCCAACATCATCTCCACAAACATGACTGGGCTGAATTATGAGGTAATTATGTATTAAGTAATTAAAACTACCATCTATTTTAAGAAAGTTCTAAAACTTCTCATATAATTGATGTGAGTCTTGTCCAGAGGATAAGTTTTGTGTCCACTGGAAAAGAATACAATTCCTAGATTTGAAAATTAAGTGCCTGACTTTTCCTCTTTCTCCTTCAGCACTGCTTCTCCACTCCCACAAATAAGTAATCAAATCCTATATGGTTTGAAAATAAATTCTATGCTTTTAAACAAATATAAGTTGAAAGGTAGCAAAGCATTTTCAGATCCTTCCCTCTGGAATATTATAAGGAGTACAATGATACTATTTTCTTGAAAATGTTAGCAGTGGAACAAGAATTTTCATAAACAAATGAAACTAACTAGGTTGAATGTCAGAATATAAATGCAAATTTTGATCAGGAAATCAATTTCTTCTTTGTATTCATATTCAAAGAAACATGAAAAGTAGAAAGTTGCTCAAAACCAGTTGCTGATATAAAAATACTGATAGCAAAATTAGTCATATATGTGACTGTGAGACATTGAGATGCACCATCTGTCATGGGTTTAGAAATGCACCTGGGGTTGGAACCTGCATCCACATTGACTCTTAGCAGACTTGCACTCAAAAGGCTTTTATTAATTGTTGTTATTAACATGCTATCTCTCTGTTTTCCTTGCCTAACTGAGGAGATCCGCCTGTCTCCAACCCACTTTATGTGGCAAAGTGCTGATTTAATCATGCTGTATTTAATCATGGTATGTTAGAAACACAGAACCTAAAGCTGAGTGAATTGTGAAAGCCCCAAAGGCGTGAAATGCTGCAGAGGATAGAGGAGTTAGTAGCAAACTATCCTTGTCTTGCACACTCTCACTGTTCCTCCAAGCAGATGCCACTGTTCTTGCAGGATCAAGCACAATGTGGGTGAAAATTTCATGTCCATGTTGTGAAGAAGCCTCCTGGGGTGTCCTACCTTCCATGAAGTCAGTAACTAATTTGAGTAGTGTTAAATAAGTGTTAATAAAACAATTATGTACCTTCATTTACTGGCTTTAATTTCTTTTTTTCAAAAAAAAAAAATTTAGAAAACTAACCAAACCATGTAAAATATTTTCTAGTGAGAAGATCGTTGTTGAAGATGTAAATAAAATTAACATCAAAATTAACAGCAAAATTAATTGAATTAATATGAAGGTTTCCTGTAGCTTTTGATTCTCTGTGAAGGACAAAAAAAAATAGTTCATTGAAATTTCCCCTACTTCTATATACTAAAACTCAGTAAAAATTTGGATTTCCATGGGGTTTCACTTGATATTTTCTGAGATAGATATATCTGAATATTAAGGTACTGTATTAAAAGACAAGTGAAGTGTGCTACTGCTCTACTACCAGCAAGGGACCATCATTATAATTTAATCAATTTTCAATACATTGTAAAAAAGTTTAACTTTTCTCTTCATAACTTTGTTTAAATTAACATTAAGGGAATGGTCTTCCTTTTAAATAGCATAGTAAGGAGGTAACTTAGTATTTCAATTTCTTCTCTTTAAAAAATAGAGGGAAAATAACCTTGCTGTGTTGCTGCAAACACACATCCCATTAGCTGTAATATATTTATATATTTAAAACTGCTAATAGCTTACAATGTGATTGTTATGGGTAATGCTCTTGAACAGTACCCATCTCATGTTTCATTACCTTTTCCATAAACTGCAGCAACCACTCAACCGGATATCAGCCCCCAAACACAAAAGTACATGAATGAAATTAAAATTTACATTTTCTAGTATTTTTTTCCAAGGTGCCTGCTTTTCAAACTCATCTATTCTGCATTCATTAGAACTGTAGTGGAGTTTAAACAGCCTATAAGTAGCCCTTACCTGCATGGAGTCTGAATGGCTGAGTAATCTAACTGGACAGTTAAGGATTTTCTGTCTAAGCTGACGTTAATTTTAATAATCCTAGACTTTTCCCCCTTCATGTTTCAGAGAGTCATTATCAGAGTTCAGCCTTTTTTTACCTTGATTAGGAATAACTTTGAATGCCTGCTGATCCCTACAGTAAGGGGTTGCCTTGCTTGAAAAAAAATATGATGATGGTGGTGTAAATGTAGAGGGATGATTTCACGCAAGGACATTTGCTTTTGATGGCATATCTTCAGTACTGTATTTTCTGTGTCTCAATTGATCAAAAGTGTTCTTCAAATTAGCAAAAAATTAAAAAAGGAAAACAAAAAAAACTCAAAAAACCAACAAATACGAACCCACAAATAATTCACAACAGTTTATTTGCCAGATGAAGTTTTTATGGACTGCTCACTGCTGTGAAACACAAAATTCAGAACCAACATATTCTTAAGGATTAAGAATACATTAATTTTACATTATTTTGTGCATTAATTTATAGTCACTGAAGTTTCAATTCATCTGCCTAAGGAAAGGTACTTTCATTTTCTTCAGCCAAACTAACACACAAAAGTACATCTGAGAGCATTTATTTGTTATAAGGTTGATACTCTTCAGGATCTTTGTAGGATGCCATTCACTTTTCTATATTCTAGAAATTGGCTCACGTTTCATCCTAACACTCCCAGACTCTAGAATAATGAAGGTAAAACTTTGTTTCCTTGCAGGCAATAGTATGTGTCTCTCTCAGGACAGAGCAGTTCATCCCACTTCTGTGGTCACAGGCTTCACGATTGAATTAGGTGCAGATTTCTCAAAAGCAATTTCTCACTTGCCTTTTATTTTTAATATAGGTCTATGCTTATGATTGAGAAAGAGTTTATAGAAAACGGCATATCCCAAAAAGTAGATGCCTTTAGAGTAATTATCTGTTCCTGAACCATATGTGGCCTCTTCATTCAGACTGATATTTTCCTATTTGTTCGAGTTACTGTTAGACCTATATTAACCAGTCAACCTTCAAACACAGAAACAGCTGATTTTGGAAGACCAAATTTGGTTGTAGACTGGCTCACGCATCAAAATTGGTAGCTGAATTTAGATTGCAGTCTTCTATAATATTTTTTCATGTTTTCAGAAAGTATTCAGCAGGACTCTAGGCTCTGAGTGTGTAAACTTATAAAAAGTTAACTTTGATGTAAGACATGAAAATAAAAAATCAAGTACAAATTGTCATATTCACACACAATAAATTTTTCTCCAAGTTCAACACTAAATATATATTTAGGGATCTGACCTGCATGTAAATCTTGCCAGCTTTCGTCCTACAATATATTATCATTTATGTCATGAGGTTCTAAGAGTTTGTTCTTAACAATATATAACCCTGTGATGTTACTTTTTATCATTCATTTTATGTTTCTCTTTGGTTGGTTTCAAGCCTGAAATTATGCTTTTATGGAGATATCCTTATAAGTTATACAGCAGTCACGAACAAGAGGTATACGTGATCCAGCTGTAGAATTGTGGGATTTAGTAGCAGTAAGGGTAACAAGTTCTAGTAGCAAAAACTTCTCTCCACTATGTTTTAACCTTGACATTCAATGAGTGCAAATGACAGTGATGTGTCACACCATTTTCTTCAGCCTTCTATCTCTCCCAAACCTAGGGCTGAAATTACAATTTCAGCCTTTTTTTTTGGTATCAATTTGTTCTGCCACAAATGGAACTAATTTGATTGTACTTTTTATTTACTTTGTAGAAGGTGGTTGCACTTCCTAATCATAAATAGTAAAAACTCGTTAACTGGAAATGAGATTTGGCTAAGGAGTTAGCTAAGAATCTGCTTTATTCTATCACTAAGAAAGAACATGTTCTTGGTGTCTCTCACACCTGTAAGTGTATTTTTCTAAGTCCTCATTTCTCTCTAATTACATCTTGTTTGTGGGGTAAATTCTCTAAGCTTCATTGAAGGAAAATCATTGTCTTTTTATCCTCCCTGTGGGGAATTCATTCCACTTGTTTATTGATATGTGTGGCAGACTGAATAAATGATTCCTAATTAGCATATATGAAATAATCATTGGTCTATCTGGAGTCATAATTAATGCATTAGGAAGAATTTACTGAGTGTCAAGGAGAAAGACATTAGCATAAATGAGCCTATTTTAGATGGGCTGCAATTGAGATACTACTTTCCTGTAAGAATGTTTACCAAAATTAAGCAATAATAACATATCAATTTACTAAGAACCATTAGCGTATATGGTCTGAGCTATTAACTTCAGCCCTCCTTTGAGCACCTTGATAGCTGAAAGAATTAGTTGGCATCCTTGTAAAATCACAGTAGCACCAAGAGTGTGGGGATGAGGAGCAGAGAGAGTCCGTGGAGGCACACAGAGGCTTTCTGCAATATGCTCATGGACCTTGAAAAAAAGCAGATGCTGCAGAATCCTATCACACTGCCTGGTAATGCTGAGGCTTTATTGATTAAAACATGTCCCTCCTGAGAGTGTAACCTGTAGACAATAGTGAAACAAAGATTATCCTTACACAAAAGTGTTTAAATAACTCTAATTTCTGTATTGATGCTCTGTGGTAAACTGCAATACAAACCTCAGTTATTTTCATACCTTTTTTTCTCAGTCAGTCACCAGGCATCTGTTAGCCTAAGAGTAAATTTAAATTTTTAGAGCATTCTGTACATTTAAGACTGAATGCTGTACCGAGGGAAGAGGTGAGATTCAGGAGACTTAAAAATAGGCTATATGTCCGTAATTAGGTTATAGAACTTATATCTAATATATTTTAACATAGTCAACTTTATACTTAACGTTGAAAAGATGTGACTACATGTAGAACCTGCCCATAAAAAATTGACTCTGGCCTAATTTCAAACATGAGGAACTGACTGAAACTGGCTAAACCTGACATATCTGACTCCAGTGAGAGTCGCTCTAGTCAGTGTCAAGTTATTAGAAGTGGATTCCAGTATTGCACTCACTTCAAGGAGTGTTAATCCACTGCAGAATGATACAATTACAGTAACCCAACAAGTTGGTGTAACATTTTTTAGGAACAATCATAATCCCTCATTAATTCACACCGGGAAAACAACAGTCCAGTTGATATCTCCTTCCTTGTCCCCAGCTTCTATACCTTGTTCCTTTTGTATTTCCTGTCAGACAAATTCTGTTACCTGCTTTAAATCTTTGTAGCAATTTTTGCTTCAAATTCTTTTCTGTTGACTTATTAATGAAACATGACATTACCAGTATATTGACAAGGTTACTGATGGTGACAAACCACAAAACATACTTACTGTATATATATATAAAGCATAGTCTTTTTACAGCTCAATTAGAATAGATAAGTGTTTTCCTGGTCATAATATAGGTGCCTGATTAAGTGGTATGGACTGCTAATGTGGGAAATGCCTCTTTTGGTTGATAAAGTCTGTGTTGTTATCATCATAACGCCCAGGATATCAATTCGTTGTGGTACTGACTTCAGACAATGAATTAAAAACCAGCATTAGTGGGGGGACTTGTAGAAAAGATGTGGCCCTATTTTGAGGGCCTGGTCTACAAATCACTCCGTGTTCATAGATTGATGATCAGAAGGCTTTATTTATAGATAGGTAAGTAGATAGATATTAATAAAAGGATGATTGAGAGAGAGGGAGAGATCAGCAGCTTCTACAGCAGGTGCTGGAGCTGCGATCCATCTCCATGTGTCTCTGTGTCTGTCTGTCTGTCCAGCACCAGAATGGAATGCACAACAAGAACAGAGAGGACATCTTTGAGAGGACAAGGCAAACACCTTATCATAAACATTTCTTATATTTACATTCTTTTCTCCTGAAAACTACTGAGAGTTCCCTTTAGAAATGGAGTTAACTATTACAACTGAAGACAGGTTAGAAAGAAATTGCTTTTTCCAGCTTGTCTCTGAAATTTCTCAAAAACCCACTGCCAAGTCATGCCCACAGGGACCCAAGAAAGCAACAAGGCAGTCTTGATAATGCATCATGGTTCAGATGAATGCAGCCATTCAGATTATTGAACAAATCAGTACAAAGTGCAAGAAAAAAACAATAGGTAGGGAAACTGTCAGAATCACAGTACTGGTAAAGAAAACCTATTTAGACTAACTTGCTGGTGCCTTTACTGCCTTCATAGACATAATATATTTAGCAAAACCAGCCTTCCATGACCTTTTTTCTAATCGAGTTGTAAGTCTTTGAACTGGGGAAAAGTGATTGTGATATCCCATTTTGCTTGTGTCCCTTGAGGAGGAGATGCCATATCCAACAGCACATCAGAAACTCCATTTCCGGAATTGCATGCAAGCCATTGTTACAAGTGCTGTTAAAAAATACCACCCACATTGCTGACATTTTGGCCCAGTGATAAATGTTGTAGCAAAATAAGACTATTTCCTTCAGAAAGGTCAAAGCCAAGGGAATAAATTAGCATAGATCCTGCTTATAAAATAAAGTTGGGCAGTTGGAATGAAGATTTGTCTTTGTTTCCCTTTTTCCTTCTGAATAAGAGAATTATTGTTTTGTGCTTCCACAAAGTAAACTAAAAAGGAAGGATGGAAAGAAATCCTCAGGCTTTATATCCTGTCTGTCACTGTAAAGTTTCTGTAAAGTCACAGAAATACTATGGGCTATATTCCTTCATATTAGTTGATCTTAGTCCTCTTTTGCAACAAGACCAACACACTAGTTCGTTTTCAGCATCTACTCAAGCTGCTTTAAGAGCATCTACTCTTATGCTACCTTTAAGGGATTCATGTATATAGAAGGATAAGTGTCTTAACTACCAAAACTGTAGTGGCCCTCAAAAGAGATTAATTTGTCCTTCTTCTCCCAGGTCCTCTTCTCATCTTGGCCAAATATCTCTTTTCTGATGTTGTTCTCACTTCTGATGGAAGCCACTAAAAATGATGAAATTACTCCTCTGGTTTTGCTCACCTGGAATTTTTGTAAGCTGTAAATAACTCTCGAGTTATGAATTTTTAGGCATGGTCTTCCTGATAGGTTGATACTTCTGAGCTCCAGGTACTTGGCATGGGTATCAAGATGTGCCTTTGTACATTTCTGTTTCACACTGACTTTCTTTTTAATTGTTGCTTTCAGACACGGCAATTGTTGGGCATTTTCTTAATAATATTTCCTTCCTTTAATGTGTTCTGAAGTATTATTCTGAGAATCTTTGACTTTTCTATCAGAAGCTAGGATGACAGGTGTGGAGAATTATCCTCAGAAAATGTAAGACTTGCACAAAAAAAATTAAGCATTTTATTCCAAGTTGTGAAGTTGTTACGCCTCACCTGTGGGAGACTGTTAGGGATTCTCTGTGTGAGATTTTCCTGTTCCAAGAGGAGCTTTAATAGATCTTGACATTATTGCTGTTCTGCATTCAGAATAAAATCCTTGTCCTCCCTGCACCACTTTTGTGATAACTAGCAGGAGAGTCTTGCCCTCCTTTCAGTCGCAAGAACATTGCTTTGGTAATTCTGTTCACTCTTCATCTCTGCTCTCTCCTTGCCTCAGTTGATCAGAAGATGTCACACAAAGGGCAGCAAACTTTCAGGAGAGAACTAGGTCAGGATTTTATTTAGTCTGTGCATGAAAGAAATGGAGAATGAAGGATTCTTGGTGATGTGAGTAAGGAAGGAGCCATACAAGCAGCCACAAACCTTTATCAGACACAAAACAAGTAAATTCCTTTTCAAACAGTGGCTGAATTTACTACTGACATTAAGTTAACTCCAAGGAGTTGCACTTGTTTGCAGCTTTTGGCCCTGGTGATAGTATCTCCCCTAGAAATGTCTGTGTTTCTGCTAATCTGACTTCAGACCCCAGCATTCTTACTTGATTTCACATTTGCTATGTAACTGCAATTTAAGAATGAAAATGCTTTCTATAATGTAATTAATAAAGCAGCTTATGGTCTTGCATAATCAAAATGGTAAAACAGAAACAGCTCACTACACTTTGAAATGCGTACTAAGCTAATGAAAAATTATAGCATTATAGAATGGTAAGGGGTTGGAATGGGCCTTAAATATCATGTAATCCCAAACCCCCCTGCATGAGGGGAAGCAGAGAGGCAACCTGTTCCAATGTCTCACCACCCTCACAGTACAGTAGTTCTTCCTAATATCTGGCCATAATCTCCCCTCTTTCAGTTTAAATCCATTACTCCTTGTCCTGTCACAACAGTTCCTGGTAAAGGGTCCCTCTCTGGTTTCCCAGCAGACTCATTCATGTACTGGAACATTGCTGTGAGGTCCCCACGCAACCTTCTCTTTTCCAGGTGAAACAACTGCAACTCTCATCAGGGAATGTAACTTCTAGGAGACTGTGGAAACTTTGAAATGCTTGACAACAGTGCAACCCAAATTACTCTGGACAGTGCATAAAATTAGCAGTAAATACATGTGGCTTGTATCATCATAAATGATGTGTCATCATAAATGGCACATTAGATCTGGCAAAAAGATCTTAACCATTCTTAACCAAAAGGTATTGGTTCTGTATGAATTGGATCGCTGGTTCAAATCTGCTTTTAGTTTTATGTATGGGATCCTGCACTTCCAGGCTGTTTTTTAAAATAAATTCCACAGTTATTGGACAAAGATACCTTATTTTTAACTGAGATCTATCCATATGTGCAAGTGTTGGGAGAATATTTGCACAATTGATCAGAGCTTCCTTCAACCCATCAAATTCACTTCTCTCCTGTCCATCCAGAAAGACAGAGCAGATCCAAAAGCTTTGCTGCTGTGAATAATAGCCCTGGTTCTATCCAGAACAGGATGACTTTTTCCAATAACCAGGAATGGGCTTTGTTAAGACCCAGAGGTCATTCTATATGATTTCACGTCATTTGAAGGATATTTTCAAGGTATAGTGCGGCATTAAGTAACACAATTAGCTGTGTAATTAATCACTTCAAGCTATTATTTTCCTACTCATGATATGAAAAACTGGGGAAAAACTGGGGCACTGACTTAATCATGTTCCAGTGTATCCAGAAATCAAGACCTGTTGTTTCTTAATCTGGTCTTCCTGAAATGGCTGAATGGCTATGTGCCATTCTGCCCCCTCCCTTTCCCAACAGGACGTCTCACAGGACCTCCTGTAACTTTATGTATCACTCTGAGGTTAACCAGCACCAGGAAATACAGTTTTCCGTGGTCTGCCACTGCCTCAAGGCTCTCTGTGAAGCTCTCCAGCCCATTCAGAGGCTACAAATAGTATATTCACATCTGTGGGTTGTTCCCAATCCAGTTTTTACAGGCAGCTGCTTTAGCCTTTTTGGAGACACAAAGACCGCAGAGCAGCTCTATTATTAAGTCCTGACTAGAGTGATTCTGAACATACAGTTCGTGGTTTGTTTTTTTTTTTTTTAAATTAAACTCATTTTCATGGAAATGGGAGGGTTTGTTCTATGGAAAACAAAAAAGTGGTGTATTCGTCTTCTTCACCCACCCCAGTGTGTTGTACAAATAATGAAAATTATTCTTCTTCTGTCCCCCTCCCACTTAATGGGCCTTAATTCTTAAGCATATGACGAATGTGAACTTCCAGCATAGATGAGTGGATACTGCCAATAAAAATCATGCCCTGCTTTCAGCGGCTGTGTATTTGTCAACTCCCCCATCATTGATTTTCAAGCACTGAGATTGCAGAAATTTCTGCTTATAAGTGGCATGTTGGTATGTTTATTACTCTGTAGTGGAGTTCAGGACTATTTCTCATCTCTTTTTGCAGTACTCATCACCACCTCAATAGCTACAGACAAGCAAAGCTGCTCTAAGACCTAAAGAAGTTGATGCCTAGAGAAACAAACTTTCTCTAACTCTTCAAGCAGTCACAGTATTTCAGACCTTAATATGAGAGTTGTGTGAATTTCTGTTTGAAACTAAGCATTTTTAAAGATTATTCAATTTCAAACAGTGATTGCTAATTATATTTCAATTGTTGTCTTTGGGAGAGTGCAGTTGTATTCCTGGCTACTTGAGAGCTTTAAGTGTTCTCATAAATGTGATAGAGAAGATACTAATCCTAAAAAACAATGCGGTAGGGCACTGTAACACTCCACTGGTTTCCTGCCTATTTGATGCATCATCCATGTTCATTTCCCAGCAAGTATTAGCCACTTCTGAGCCAGCATGGACTCTGTGCAGGCCCCGAGTGCTTAGGACTCTGTAATTGCTGCAATTGCCATCTGCTGGAGGCAGAGATCCCTCTACTGGCATTGACAGAAAAGCCAGACCTGGCTCCATTGCCAAAATATCGCAATTGGTTGATACATAGACACTTCTTAGTCCGAGCTGCAGTAGGATGTGGACTCCTCTTTCATTCTGCATTAGTACAATGAAAATTTGCCTTAAAACATTGATTCAGAAACATGCTTAACCTTGATTTGTGAGGGCTGTTCTTCAGTCAGAACTGCTGTCTGGAGAAGTAGGGACCCTCTAAAGCAGAGCCGCTCTGGTAAGGAGACTTTCTGTGGATGGCAGAGTGAGGTCCATGCCGCTGGAAGCTGCGACAGTCACTTGGCTCTGCCACTGGAGCAGAAGAGTGCAGGCTGTTCACAAGGCTGGATGGCTGTCAGACAGGTCATGGAGCGTGTTGTGCCCAGGAACAGACCTTGAGCTTTTGCTGCATGTAGCAATTGATTTCCAAGGTGATGTGTTAAACTGCTCTGCCTTGTTTATGGTCAACATGAAAAGCTAAGGTCTGCCCCTGAGAAATCTAAACAGACACCTACACAGCACTTCACATTTTAGACGAAACTTAATGCTGTAGCTTTCACTGGGGTTTTATTGGAATTTGAATTGCTAGTAAAAGAAGAATCACAGAATGGGAAGAAGTAAGGCACCAGAGTTGGAGCACAGTTCTCACAAATTAATTTTATGGCTAGATGTTCAAACAGGACTGATCTGAAAAGTGCCAGAAGATCATTACATTCACAGATTGTTGATAGCATCTTGGGTTTAGGATCCTTCCTGAACGACCCTTACCGAGTAAATTGCACGGAACTGATTTTACTGCTCCAGAAAGACACAGGGAAGAGGCAGCACTGCCAGGACTTGAAGCAGAATCTTGCAGGGGCCCAGGTGATGAGAGCCTCAGGGCTGTGCCAATAAAGCCATAATGACAAAGCAGCGTTTCCCATCTCAATGCTGGTGGAAGTTTAAGGTTTCCTGGTACAATAGACAATATTAAGAGTTTATAATTTTCACCTAATATGATTACAGATTCCCATTCGATGATTTACAGAAATGGAAAATTCTTGCCCTCAGTTAAAAANGGTAACTAATATTTGGATAATTTTGTAAGCCAAGTTAAATAATTTACATACATGAGCAAACATATATGTGCCTTTAAAATACATACATGAGCAGCCAAAGGGGGGGCCACGAGGATGGTGAAGGGTCTGGAGGAGAAGTCTTACAAGGAGAGGTTGATGTCACTTGGTTTATTCTTTCTTTGTAAAGAAATTACCCATCTAATCTGAGCAGACATAAATGTTATCTAATTCAAATCCAAATTTAGAAATGTAGAAACTTTTCTCCATTTGTATTTTGTGTATGAATTTTGTGTATGAATTTGTGTATTTTTTAGTTTTAAATGAACTATTGTTATGCTGTCCTCTTACTTATCCTACTTAAATAATTAATATGTAGTCATCCACAATGAAAACATTACTGTCATATCCTTCTGTGGTTTGGAAAGAACAGAAACGATCCTTCCTTTTCATTCTTATTTTCAGAAGGTTGTTTATTAATTAATATTAGTTTATTAATTTATATTAGTTTATTAATATTTACTATCAACTTGTGAATCTTAAGTAGAAGGTTGTATTCAGATAAAAAAATATTACTTCTTTACAATTATTGTTTCCATACCAAAACTCTACAAAGTTTAGAGTAACATGGTGTTATTGGCCCAGTTTTAGTACTGCATGTAACTGTACGGAAAAAAACTGTACTTCTTGTTCTTCCTACTATAGAACTTGTGATAAATATTTCAAATGGCACTGGTGTAATTATCTTTGATTAGTGGCTGTGCTAACTTCAAAAAGAAAAAAAAAAGTTAAGCAGATGTTGATTACCAAGTATTAATGTAGTGCTTTCATGCACAGCTATAATTCTGCTCATGAATATACATTAATCTTATGCACCAGTTGTTATTGTTATCTACAATCAAAAGACACTAACCAATGCTGTTCTATTCTGTAAATGTTTATGAAATGTAAAGAAAGTAAAGCAGTTATCATAGTGCAGAATAGTTTCGGGATAGTCCTGGATCATATAAAATCCTGCCCTGCCTTTTGAGCTTTGCTGGTCAAAATTTTTTTTTCTTTTTTTTTTCTTTTTTTTTTTTTTTTTTTTTTTTGCCAAGATCAAAATATTCTGAAATAAACTCTTACAGAGAAGACAGTAACCAGAACAACATTAGAGAGAAATCAGAGTGCAAGAGAATGCGGAAGGAGGCTAGAAGCAGCAGAGCTGGGAAATTATGTGTGATGGGGAAATCAAGTGGTGCTGTCACATGAAAAGGGGAGATTTCCTCAAGCCCTTAGTGCTTTATTAGTCTGTCAGCACCCCAGGAAAGCTGAGACTCTTGTACCCAACCAATCTGTTATTGTCCCATTGTGGGAACCTTTCACTGAGCAGTCCTGCTGGATTCAGAGGGTGGTTTGACTGACTTGTGCAGGGTCACACAGCAAAAGAGACACCTCCTCCTGGACCCACACCTTTCTTTGAGTGTGTTACCTGCTGCCAACAACTGCCAGCAATGTTGAAAGACTCAGTTTATGGAATAACATTATTAATAAACTGTGGCAGGTTAAGGTTCAAGGATTGCCTGTGATAGTATCTGACCCCAAAAACATATTCAAAGCAATAATTCAAAGTTAACCCAAGACAATAATTCAGCACATATAGAGGACAGTTCTTATCCAAGGCATCCCTACTGGGGAGAAGACAGGTTCAGCCTTTTGACTGATCCCAGAAGTTGCAATGGAGTCTTCCCTGACTTATCCCCATTCTTCACTCACTTTTATACCATTTATTTACATTTAGATGGAGCTTGAGTGACTTTAGTCATACATTGTGCTCAGTGAGGGGTGGTTGTATCTTGGAGGTAGGTAATGTCAGTATTATCTCTGAGGTAAGCTTGGGATGGAGATATGTGTCAATATTACACCTGAGGAGAGGAATTTCACCATGGTTGCTGGCTCAACAACACGACATTCTCTTTTATGTCCCTTGGTTTTCAGTTGCTGTGCTGTTTATCAGCTAAAAGTCCCACTGAGTTTCCTTCTCTGCCGTGGTTTTGACAGAGCTTGGCTTTGGTGTCTCCACTCTGCTCTATCCTTCCTTTAGTCCTCTTTAGATTTTATTGTGTAGGGGAAGTAGAGCACACTGACTGCATTCCATCCAGGGAGTAGCTACCATATTTCCCCCTATATTTTTATACTGTTATAACTGTGTCTATAAGTTTCCACTTTTCTTTCATTATAACCCCACAGGTTAACTTCTTCCCACAGGTGCAGTCCTATATAGTGCGTGAATATTTAACAGGAAAAAAACATCCTAGAGTAGTCTAGGGAGGGAAGGAGGAAATAATCTACAGGCGAAAAGGTGTGAAAATAAAGTTCTTGAGTTCGGATTTAAATAATGTTATATCATTTAGATATATCAAGATGTATCATATTTATCATGATAAATATCTTGTTATCAGCATCTGAACTAATTGTCTAAATTTCTTCTGTATTCTGAGGAAAGAAAAAGCTACGTATGGAGCACAATTCATTTCTCCTTGGAGTGGATATGTAAATACCAGCAGATGAACTGTGCTCCAGAAATGCTCATTTCTCTCTACTGGCTCTCATGTGAGTTTACTTGGCTAGCAAAAATGTGAATGGCTAAAAGTGAGGACATCCAAAATAGTATTATTGGCATCCTCCCCAGCTCCAACACTATCACTATAGTTGTTTTAAAGTTTAAAAATAGCAATGGAAAGCTGCAATTAAAATCAGCAGGTCTCATATAAAACCTTGAGTGATAACAGGTTCTTGAGAGCTTCTGCTCTACTGCACTTTTTCAGTTTTTTTCCTGCATCCTGACTCGGCACCACGTATGCTGAAATGCTGGGCTTGGCATCACATGTGCTTCTCCTTCCTGCTCATTTCCAGATCAGCTCTAATTGTGGCATCCAGTCTGGTGCTCCCAAGAAACATGAGTGCTGCGGGGTTCATAAACCCAGAAGAGCTTGTTGCTGGAGCAGCCCCCCATGGAGCATTTGCTTCTTTGGTTGCTTTTCAGATTAATCTCAATCTTGTGGTCTTTCAAAGAGCACAAGTTTATTCTGTATTAGGCTGTGTCACATTTGATTGAACCCGCCAGATCTCTCTAATAATTTTATTAAATATGAGTTTTCTTACACAGTTTTTTAGGACAATCTAAATGCTTGGATCTCATTGGAAAGGCCTTTCCTTTCCTTTTTCCTTTCCCCTTTTTCCCCTCCCTTCCCTTCCTTTCCTTTCCTTTCC
>VZRF01013122.1:894480-1004001 GCA_013396875.1 Vireo altiloquus | reverse complement strand
CCTCTCCCTCTCCCTCTCCCTCTCCCTCTCCTCTCGTCTTTTCTTCAGACAGTCACAGAAGGTAAGAACAAGAACTCACTGAAAACCAATCTGGGAAGAGTACAGTCAGCAGATTAAGGCCTGTACTGAGTCTTCATTTTCCTCTCTCATTATTCCGACTGATCTTTGGCAGAGCAAGGCAGACATGTGGGCTGTATTTCTAACCCAAATTTCTTTCGACAACCGTACAGCAGACTCTAAGATGGCAACTGATTGTAGCACTGTACAACTTAAACACGTCTGTGAACTGCAGGAGCTGTGCGATTACTCTCCTGGGTTTTCTAAAACAGATCTCAAAGTTTCTTACATACATTCTGTGTTTTCCTGCCGCACTGAACCTGACAAAAATGCTCTCCAGGCAGTGAGGATGCTTATAGTGCTCAGCACTGTGGTAGGGACAGAGGCACTGGGGTCCTCTCTCCTCCAAAGGACAGTGCAGAAAAGTGTTTACATTTTGCAGTATATTGCTTCACCAAACAATTCAGTCCCATCAAGTTTTTATATTAAAAAAAATTATCATTTCCATCACTCTGAAGGAATAAATCCAGCTGCCAAATCTCCTCCTATGTGTGTTCCTCATATCTATCAGAGACAAGTGCAAAATGTCATGTTTTTGCTTCCCCAAAAGATCTGTAAGTAATTCTTACTGAAAGCAGAGGGAGGGGGAAATACAGTTTCAAAGCAAGTTCTGCTGGCTATTTTGTGACAGTGTAGATTTAAAGGCATTCACAAGAAAAGTGGTGTGATTTCCTCTACTGGCAGGATTTGGCGTCATGGTTTTAAATGGACTCAGTGTTTTGCCCTTGCAAAAAGGGCAGAAAGAAAAAGGAAAGAAAGAAAATAGTTTTGTACTTGTCTTTGAAAAAGACTAGACTAAGAAAATAATGAAGAACTGATAGAATTGGGAAGTACAGTGGCTCAGGATTGTTGGCTGTGCATGTTTAATCTGTCAAGATAAGGCCAGGAAACACTTGGTTCTGATTTTTCTTTCAATAATTTCCCATCTATTTGATCACTCTGAATGCAGTAGTAAGACTCCTATTTTAACTTCATATGAGATGCATTTCAGGTCTTATTCACAATTCTGGCTTCACAGCTCAGGCCTGTCACTACTAAAAGATTGAACAAATGTACAGGAATGATTAATTCCTAAGAATAAAAGCTCACAAAGAAAACCAAAGCCAGCAGGTCTGTAGGATGCTTGAGCTTGCCCAGCACACTAAGGTTTTTCTAAAATAAGCAAAATTACCTTTTTTTTTCCCAGGTGACATCCAGGACACAGCTTTTCAAGGTCAAAAAGCTGTTAAAACTCATCCAGCCATTCTCTTTTTAACACATTCTAGGAGAAGGGATGGAGCAAAGGTAAGCTGTTGCCCTTTGTGATGTTCTCAGTTTGTTAAACTAGATTCACTACGGTATCTGGCCCCCTTTTTAGACTTTTTTATTCTTCCTGGGCTTCCAATTTAAGTCAGTGACTGAAGGCAGCAAAATGCTGGTCTCACGGCACTGACGAGAGCTTAGTTCACTAAATTTGTCGTTTAAAATCATCCTATGCCTCCAGACTTGGGGCTCGAATCCAGTCTGAATAAGATGCTTGAACTTTCTCAGATTATCATGCTGTGGGATGGAGAGGTTTTCTCAAATTCATTGCATTATACATGTAAGAAGAATGAGGTAAAGGTGCTTCGTTGGAGTTACTCTTTCTGGGAATGTACTCCTTATCTGATTCATATGGACAGTGTATTTCCTCTGCCTGCAAAATAGAGCTGTATCCATGCAGCTAATTTGATTTCTAACTATCTTGTAAAACCAAGCAGTACTTTTCTTCCTCTTTCTCATTAACTGAACTTGATATGTAATTGTTGATATTTTCTATGTGGTGGCTACATGCCCTTATGATGGGGTTATGACACTAGCTCAGCTGGATGTAATGTAATACTCAGAGTCAGTGGCTTTCACTTTTTCATCAGGAACACAGTGAAAAAAAAAAAAGGAGATGTTTCCCCATTTGGCACAATAAAACCTGATATGCACATTGCAGTTACTGACAGAGCACTGCAAAGCCCAACCCCTTGACCTCACTTCTGTAGGTGCAGAGGACTTTTGGACTCAAGAAAATGGTGTACATTTGCTCCACTGTGTGGAACAGGTTTATGCCCTGGGGCTCCACAGGAACACCTGCTTTTTTTCTAGGCCAGAACCAGATCCAATTTTTGTGTCCTCTGGTATACAGAATCAGAGAATCAGGTTGGAAAAGACATCTGAGATGATCGAGTCCAACCACTAACCCACCACCACCAATGTTCAGCACTAAACTATGTCCCCAGGTCCCACATCCATGCATTTTTGAACCCTTCCAGGGATGGTGATTCCATCACTTCCCTGGGCAGCCTGTTCCAGCATCCAATCCTTCTTCCAGTGAGGAATTTTTTTCTAATAGCAAATCTAAACCTTTCTTGGCACAACTTAAGGCCATTTCTTCTCATCCTACCACTTGTTACTTAGGAGAAGACCATCTCCAGCCTGGTTGTAACTTCCTGTCAGGGAATTGTAGAGAGAGAAAGCTCCCCTGAGCCTCCTTTTCTCCTTCTCAGCCCCCCCAGCTTCCTCAGCCCCTCCTTGTGCTCCACCCCCTTCCCCACCTCTGTTGCCATTTTCTGAACATTCTTCAGCACCTAACCCAACACATGGGTTGACACGTTTTCTCACATAATAATTTGGGGAAAAAAAGGGATAAAAATATAAAAGCAAAGGTTGCATTTTAAAATGTATCAGTTAATACTTTGTTCAGTATTAGACCAAGAGCATATGTATGAATGCAATTTGACTTGTAACATTGAACAAAGCCTGGTTAATGAGTCAGAGGCAAAATTCATAACATAATTGCACTTGCAAAACAAATGTGCTATTATTTGCTGTTCATTTAGAGCAACCCTTCCTGAATAAACAAGTAGAATATTTACACATTCAAGTCTCTGTGTCTAATTGTGTTTGTGCATGTAGTTACATATTGCAATTACTGTTCATTGATGCTATGCATGCATTTTTAAAAATCTAACTTTATAAATTCATATCTAGCGTTATTACCTCAGAGATATATCTGAGGCTTGTGTGTATATGTATATATTTATTCTATTTTTTCCCAAACAATTACTTTTAACTAAAGGTGTCACAGTCTCACCCACCAGTTATGTACTGGTTTCTCTTCTAGAAAAGATCATATAGTGAATGAATAAACCAAGAGAAAATTCAGACTGTCCATGGCACAAGGAAGTGAAAGATACTCACAAGAAAAATGAGAAAGAGGCTGAACCGTAAAAGTTTGAGGTAGGTTTTAGTAGTAGCTGGGATTTTTCCTTGACTAATGTCAATTTATTAAATTCTGATCTTGAAATGACCCTGAGTCCTACTACACAAAATTGTATGCTCAGGCCTTTCATGAGGGAGTAAAAAAAAAGCACCATTCTCCCCTTTAAAAGTTAGATCTTTTTTGACTGACCATAATGGAGTTGTAAGCAGTACCTAACTAATCCTCATCCTAAAAATTGGCCTTTTTCCCCCAAGTGAATAGCATTGGAGTTTGCTTTTAAAATGCAGACGACTTCAGATTTACAATTAAGGACTGTAAATGATATCTGGAGTACAAAACAAAATAAGAATTAAAATATGACCTGATAAGGTAGAGTAAGGCACAGCACTCTTTAAAATGGCTTTAGTCAGGATACATTAAACTGTTGAAAATATGCTTTAATTCCACTACTTTAAAAAGTAATCATAGTCATAATCAAAGTCCATAAAATACGGGTAAAAGAGGAGTTAACTGATTTGAAATCTGAAAGACTGCAAAGTGACCAGCAACCAGAACTAGACATGGAATTCTTAACTAGAAAAAGAACTATTAAAATGTGAAAAGTAGAAACTCTGGACAGGCCAAAACAAAAAAGTCTTTGTCAAGTTGTAGCAGATGAAAATGGTGTCAACCAAAAATCTTCATGCTCCTTTTCTCTTTTTATGTATGGCGATAATAATACATATAAGTATCCAAGAAATTTTAGTGTTTACTTTTGAAAGTTATCAGTCCTTGGTGGCAGATCTACATGAATAAAATCTGAATTTCTGTTCACATTGTTTATATGGTTAAAGAAGAAAATTTCAAGGAAAAAGAGCTAATTTCTTCCCACCTATCACTTCCCCTTTTGTGACTGAAAATCTTTAATTTGGGCTTGGAAATCTTCATTCAGTCATATTTTGCTCCTGGAAATTTTTTAACTTTTTAAAAACTTAATTTTTTTTTTTTTTCCTGAGCATGAGTATGCCAGTGGGGCCATTTGGATTATTTAGTGAAAATTCCTTGATCTCTTTCCAGCATCAAGTTGTAAAGAATAGTGAGAAAGATAATCAACAGAGCTAGTTAGGGGAAGAGTTTCTGTGACACGCTTCATGGTACTAGGGTGAAACGAGCCAACATTACAAAATTACTGAAAAAACCACTAGCAAGTAACTTCTTTGATCCCTTTCCATCAGGATATATGACAGGAAAGGACCTTTGTATGGGGTTCCATGGAGATGTTTATTCCAGCCGCACCCAAAGGATTTCAGGGACAAAGATCAACAGTGGAAGGTCCAGGGTTAAGTACAGGATGAGGTGGGGGCGGAGAGAGCATCAGGAACCAATCATCGGGGGGCATGGGGGCGGTGCAGAGGCAGGGCTAGGGGATGGGAGCCAATGGGGAAACAGGGAGGGCATGGCCGAGGGACAAGGGCCAACCGGGAGGCAGAACTGGGGTACATTAGCATAACAGAGCAGGGCATCCTGGGAAAAGCCTTTCTTTCTCACCCTGACCTGGGGAGTGTTTCTTTTACTAGGGTCCATCCCTCCAGGGGGTCCCTGGGGACCATTGTGTGGCAGGCTCACCACCCTCCACAGTGCCTGGGAAATATTTTTCTGACCACAGAATGCACAAAGCTCAACAGATTTTTTTATTTATATGGCTAAATCCAAAATAGAGATTCCCAAAAGCCTTCCTGGTGACTAGTTAAGCCTGCAGATACCTACTTGTCCACTAACTAGGATACTGCAGTAGTTGTCCACTGAGCCAACACAGAAGACTTTTCTTAGTGAGCAGCAATGGTGCTTCATGTCCAGTAGGATTCAGAAATCAAATTTTTCCTTTCCCATAATACCTGCACACTTAGAGCAGAAAGTAGATGAGATTTCATGCTGAACACAGGGGAAAGAAAGAAACATGTTGTGCATGTCCCTTATTTTTTATTTAGAACCTGGTGTTTATAGGTTCCACTCAGAGAATGAGAAACTGAGCTTCAAATCCTCCTATTGTTTGTTTAAAGCAGGAGTTTGATTCTAGGAGCAGGCACTTCTACAGTCTGAGATAAACTTCTTACCATTTCTGCTATCAAAGCCTTCCTGCAGCCCTTTCCTTCTTAGGAGGTGAAACTTAAGCCCATCTCCTTAGGATTCCCTGCCAAGAGTTTAGATAATTGAGACTGCAAGCATCTCTGGAATAACACAATTTTAGCACTTGTATCAAGAAGATTATGGTATGGACAATAGCAGGGCACTTAGGGTTAGGTGCAGTGAAGCTGTGCCTAGTTCTCTTATGTGGATCAAGTCACTGAGATGATTGCTTTAGTCCTCCCTTGTTAAAAATCCAACTGGTGTCTCAAAAACTTTTACTTATACAACAATTTGTAGTAGGAAATATAGAAAAATGTTTCCAATATAAATTAGAGGTTGGAGAGGAAACACAAAATAAAACTCCTTAGGACATGGTGGTGAATACAACTATTCATGCTTAAGTTTTGTATCTTGATGATTGGGAGAACTGGGATGTCTTCAGCATATCATCTCCTCTAAAAAGAGCTGTCACAGAAGCCTAAGACCTGATTTTCTTCTGTTTCAGATGGAGAATTCAATCAGCTCTGGCATGGCCCACTTCTGCTTAGCTCTGAGTTTGGAGTGTCCTCAGAGAACAGCAGGATCATAAGGACACATCCCAAACTTTTCTTGTCTGTAATCTGTAATGCTGGCAAGGCAGTGAATTCTGTAGCCTAGATAGGAAGGCGACCTAGGATAGACAGCACTTGCAATGGTAGGGTTTTGTCCATTCTACTAGAAATGTCTGTGCTGCAAGACAGGCTAAAATCTAGTAATGGAAAATCACAGGTTTCTGGTTACCAGCATCACTGTCTGAGTTCAAGCCAGAGTCCTACAGATGAGAGGCTTTTTCTCTAACTGCCCATCACCTCACTGTCTCAAAAGAAATCTTTGGGTGAAGAAATAGACAGAAATAATAAGAGACTTCATTGCTCTGGTCTTAATACGTCTAGAAAATAAGATTGTCAAAGATGTTTCAACGGAAGAGTTTCTATTGCTGAAATATTGTCAGGGTAAATTGCGTCATTAGCAACTAATTAACAATGGAATATTGACAGTTCAGTAAGTGGAAGTACTATGTGACCCATACCTATCATTTTATGAGGCTGCCTTTGGCAAGCAGAGTCAGCTAGAAGTTAATACTATGTATGGGCGATGAAAAGAAAAAAAATTGACAAACAGGGAAATCCTATCATGTTTCTTTATGACTGCTCATTTTGTGTATTTAAAGAGGAGCTCCTTTAGAAAAGAATATCTACCAATGTGCATAGATGCTGATTCTACTATACAACAGTTTTCTTGGTATAAAAGGGCTGAGATCTACTTGGACTGATGCATTGAAGTTCATTCTTTTAGCAATCATAATCCCAGAAAGAAAATGAACATTATTTTGAATCTCAGCATAGTGAGAGATTACACATTTCCCTTTTTTTATATTTTACAATAGAAAAGGCAAGGAGAATATATCACAGTATCCCCTTTGATACTTTTGAATTATACTTTTTTTCCTCACTAGTGGAAGAAAAATCATATATTTTATGATATAGCAGGCACATGAGCAGAGAGTGCCAGGAACATAAGGGGGAACGTGGAAGGGGACTGGTGCTCTCAAATATCATTTAAACACTTTGTACTTTATCTGGTCCTCATCAAACCCACCATATTACAATCTAAAATATACTATGGTCTTCTCAAAGAATATGTAGTATCAGAAGAGGAAATTTTTCCCCGTTTGTGTCTACATTCTCCACCAGAAAACAGATGGATGGCCTGCACTGTGCAGGGTAAGGAATGTACCCAAGTTGAAACTGTGAACAATGCTTGCTTGCATTTATAATGGCAAGGTGGAACAGATGGTGACAACCGAGTTGAATGTGAACAGTCCATTGAAATAACCTAAATTGTCAAGCTATTCCTGTATAGAAAGCAGTGTATGCATCATTCGAACAAATTGAAAGTAGCCTTCACTAGATTCAGTAGTTACTGAATCAGTTGGAATTGCCTTACATTGTGAGTTATGCTGGTCTGACAGGGTTCTACAGAGTGTAAGCTGTTTCATTTTAGCAGCTATGAATGCTCCAAAGCCAGGGAAAAACTCTCAAAAGTTAACAAAAAATCCATAGCCATTTTACTCTCTAACTCATTTTGTTGTAGAGAAACTTCTGGGCAGATATCTAATAAGATTAACAGGATTAACAAAAACATCATGTCTTCAGTTTTAAGCCCAAAGATAGACTGTTCTTATCAATAGGCTCCAGATCTTCAAGGCAAGGCAGTAAACCAGATCAAAATAAGCTCCATCAAAATATCGTTGTCCACTTTTGTTAATGTAATGTGTGTACACTCAGCATTTTAAGAGCAGATCCTGAATGGCTTTTTGTAGGCATGCTGTGCAGAATGAGAATAGGCTACTTGATTTTTGTGTGACAGATTCATCTTTCAGCACCTCTGTGCAATACTCTAGAGGCACGGGAGGCACTGATGGCTGCACACTTCTGTGTAAGGGATGTGGACTCTCCTATACACAGTAAGAATGGTACTTGCCAAAGCAGTGTGCATGACAAAAACCTGAATTGCGTTGAGCAGGGATATCTGAGATAGCCCCTAAAGAGAGGCTGCAGTTTAAATCCTACCCATGAAAGTAAGGAGGGCTTTGAGGTAGGAGTTAACTGGGAGGTAACTTGCTGCTGATGTACTAAAGCAGCTGTTTTTGTGATTAACTTCCATGGGCATGCTCTTTTCCTGTGATAAAGTTGATGAATGCAAGGTAGTTTATATCTTTCTCATGCCATTCTGATCAGGGATATGAAGAGTTATTTTTTCTCTATCCCACAGTAGCCATTTCTGTGTCTGTGCCATTTTACTGTCTTGGAGTCCTCTCCTGAACACAGGTGTATCAGTGGCTCCCATCCCTCCTCAGAAATGAGACTAGAGTGGAGGAGCCAGCCAGTGTTACTCCTCCACTCACATGGCACAGTACTTACCTGATCTTTTGATATCCCTTTTTCAGCTGGTCAGGAGCAGAGATTGGAACCAAGTGGTCCAATACTAAAAGTGAATGTCCTAGCCGTGATGTTACACGTGATTTTGAGCAGAGGTCCTTTTGAGCATCTGTTTTAGAAATTACTCTGTTGAGTATTAAACCAAGTAGCCACTGGAAGCTCACAACAACTTCCAGAGCCAGTGAAGTAACTTCTGTTTTCACCTGCAGCTTTTCGCGAACAGATAAAAAGCTCCAATATTTATTTAACCCGTCTTTAACTAGGAATTGTACATCTCTTTCTTGCAAGTGGAACTGAGAATTTATAAGGTGAAAAGAATGGATGAGTTGGAGATTGCTCTGTTAGAGCTTTTCTTTCCTGTATTTCTAAGGGAGTGCTGAATATGTGCAAGAATACACTAAAGTTTTAATTAAGGTGGAAAACTCCTAAATTACTGATTAAAAGGAATGAAGAAGTATGTTGGCATGTTCAGCTATTTTCTCATCACAGAAAATTAATCCTTCATAATGGCTAACAAAGTCTAACATTACTCTGTAAATAATGTATAGCATATTCTTAAGGAATTGTAAGGACACATATAAATATTGCATGCTGCATTCATTTAGCCTATTAAATTGCATTAAGCAGTGGTCAAAAGCTGAAACACAGCATTTTGCCTATTTTTTTAAGGATATAATGAATCTCATATTGTTCCTCTTGGCTCTTTTGACTCCAAGTTAAATGGAAGCAGGAGCAAGCCTCAGGTAAGTAGTCAATTGTTTAGTATTGTGTCCTTAGAAAAGGGTGGAATTCCTTTCACTGTTGGCATTCATAGTTGGTCTGTCTAGTCAATGCCATGAAGATTACCTGTTAACAACCATTGTCTGAGTCTAAGCAGTTATAAAGGAAAACATTCCTATATTTTGCATATGTGTGTGTGTGTGGATGGGTATGTGTGTAAATAAAATTATCTTCAGTCACTTTTATAATCTTGAATATGAAAATGACTGTGTTGCTTAACAGATAAAGTAAAATGCTCTTATAAAGTTCCCATGCAGAGGTATTGATAAGGCAAAGAATAAACATACCTCTTTGACCTCTGGATTTTATAAACATAGCAGAAACAGCAGTTTGCTAGCCTGTAGGATATTCTAAGACTGCATAAAGAAAAGGAAGCTTGACTTACCATTGTAATTGCAGTTTCTTGGCATAAAATGTACTGTGAAATATAACACTAGGGCTTGTTATGAGGACTTTCTTCATTTAGAACAAAACCCTACTGATGAGTGTGATTTGTTGTAAATGCCTTTTTGTCATTTGAAGAGCTCTTCTATAGACATTTCAGACATGAAAAACCCACCAAGCTGTTTTTTTTAAAGAAAGGCAAGAAGTAGAAACAAGTCATGCTTTCAGGCACCTTTGTGTTTTGGTGCTGTTATACACACAACTCCGTGTGTAACAATGGGGAAGAATTTTAACATAAGTGAGAACAGAGAACATAAAATAAAAATGGAAATTAAATAAAAACAAGATTGTATCTATTTAATAAATGCAAAGCCTGGGTCCCTTCAATCCCAGGAGCCAAAGTAAGGATAGAGAAAGGCAAGTCCTTCAATTATTCATAGACATAATTCAGCAGCAAGCAATTATTGCCTTTGGTTATAAGGATTCAGTTGGTATTGAGCAATTAAACCAGATGTCTTTTTCAAAAAGAAACTATATAACTTTGACAAGACATTAGCACCTATCCCCAGTTATGCCTTATTGGATCCAAGCTGTCATCCAGGGGAACATTTGTACTAGAGTTGTGATCAAATAAAATACAGTGAGTCATAGTTGTGTTTATGTGGAATGTGGGTCTCTATACACATTTATCTCCTCTCTGATATGGTTTAATCATTCTTTTATTCTGATAAGATTCAACAAGGCATCATTTTAGGAGAAATGCCTGTTGTCTCTACTGTGGAATTTTCCTTTCTCTTGTAAACTGGATAAATGTAAAGAGGCCAATGATTCTGACTTCTCTGAAGAATGTCTAAGTATCTTTAAATTGCCACTAAGAGTATTCCATACATACATGAAGGGAGAGAAAAACAAACGAAAAAATATCTCTTGTTATGGAGAATGATAACAAAATAAATTAGGTTCAGTTAATCATTTAAATTCTCCAGTATGTTTCTTTCCAATGTATTTGTAAGAGGCTTGAATTTCTTCCTATCTTGGAGTAGCTTATCTACTCTTATCTAAGATTTTGTTTTCACCCTGTCTTCTCTATATCCAATTTTAGGAGTTTTGACACTCCTTTTCAAATAAAAATGTAAAACATTGGATTAATGTATTAAATGAAGTGTTCAGCTTCTATGACTCCTGTCTGTTGTGAATTATGACTTTATTGGGAATGCAAAATTAAATGGAAATCTTAATTATTAACTATTATATTTTCACAAAATCAACCTTCCCTCTTTCAAAACCGGCTCTGGAAAGTCCAGCAAGGCAAGTCTGCCATGTGATACAAACAACATGCTCCCAAAGACAGGACTCAAGACTGTGGTGATGACAGATATCATAGACTTTTTATGTTGAGTTTATATGCTAAGTATATTTAGAATAGGTGAATACATCTCCCAGAATCAAAAGACTTGCATATTTTCAGGCATGTAATGTTTACATGTCCAATCCAAAACTATAAGATTATAAACAAGTGCTAAAGACTGTATATATGAAACTTGAAAAGTCTTGGCTTGACGGTTAAATCATTTGCCACAATGATTTTTCTTGTGATCCTGCTTACGACCACAAAAAACACAGTGGCCATAGCAGGTACCCAAGCACCTTCAGAGCATCTGATGGTTTGTGTCATGCTGAGCGAAATGGAAAATTGCTACTGCAAAACTAGAGATCTAAAATTCTGTCTAGAGTGTTGAGTGACTAATGAAAGGGATGACAGGTCACAAGTAGCTTCTACTGTTGGTTAAATGACACCCAAAATAGGCCAGGTATGTCAGAGGGATGTTATTCTTGGTTCTAATGTAATCCTTGTGGACTTTTTCATGGAAGTTTAATTAATACCCCTGGTAAATACAGGGCCTGGCAAAGGTCATTTGAAATATTTACTTCTGTTAGCAACTGTATTGCAAGGGATGCACATTCAATTCATTCTTGCCTGAACTATTTCAGAAAAATGTCATTTGGGCTTTGGGGATAGACTGCTGCCTCATTAAGGTTAGTGAAATGGGAGAGGTTGGTTCTCCCGGACACTGAAGCAAAACGGTACACATTTTTACCCTTTGGTCCAAAGTAGCAGATCTTTAAACTATAAGCTGAACCTACTGTATTAACAAGGATCTTCCTGAAATTTGATTAGTAAACTCTTACTAAAAAAACCCAATAAACCAACCAAGAAATTAAGACCAGTTCAATAAACAAGATCAAAACCTATTCAAAGTGATAAAAATCTACAAATGTAATTGAGAAAAGTGTTGGGTTGCAAAAGATGGTGCTACGGTAATAGGATGCCAATTCATTTCTGACTGTGACACTTGGGTGACTCACAGCAGCTGTAATTGAAAGGCTATGATCTGGCTCCCTGAGAAAAGCTGTAGTTAATGGAGTTCCACGTCTCAGAGAATGTACATCTACTGGACTGACAAATTCAGATCAGGGAATACAATAGCACAGCAATAGTATAATATATAATATATAATATAATAGTATATTGCCCTGGAAGTCTGTATGCCCTGCTCTGGAAGTCTATATGCCCAGATAGCCAAGCAAGCAAACACAATAGCCTTCTGCCTCAAGACACTTTTTGTTACCTTGGGGAGAATCAACCCAAAGACTTGCTGCTCCTGTGCAGAACATGCTCTCTTGAAACAGCTTGTTTCTATGCTATTCCCTAGCACAACAAAGGTTAAAAAGCNAATGCAAAGCCTGGGTCCCTTCAATCCCAGGAGCCAAAGTAAGGATAGAGAAAGGCAAGTCCTTCAATTATTCATAGACATAATTCAGCAGCAAGCAATTATTGCCTTTGGTTATAAGGATTCAGTTGGTATTGAGCAATTAAACCAGATGTCTTTTTCAAAAAGAAACTATATAACTTTGACAAGACATTAGCACCTATCCCCAGTTATGCCTTATTGGATCCAAGCTGTCATCCAGGGGAACATTTGTACTAGAGTTGTGATCAAATAAAATACAGTGAGTCATAGTTGTGTTTATGTGGAATGTGGGTCTCTATACACATTTATCTCCTCTCTGATATGGTTTAATCATTCTTTTATTCTGATAAGATTCAACAAGGCATCATTTTAGGAGAAATGCCTGTTGTCTCTACTGTGGAATTTTCCTTTCTCTTGTAAACTGGATAAATGTAAAGAGGCCAATGATTCTGACTTCTCTGAAGAATGTCTAAGTATCTTTAAATTGCCACTAAGAGTATTCCATACATACATGAAGGGAGAGAAAAACAAACGAAAAAATATCTCTTGTTATGGAGAATGATAACAAAATAAATTAGGTTCAGTTAATCATTTAAATTCTCCAGTATGTTTCTTTCCAATGTATTTGTAAGAGGCTTGAATTTCTTCCTATCTTGGAGTAGCTTATCTACTCTTATCTAAGATTTTGTTTTCACCCTGTCTTCTCTATATCCAATTTTAGGAGTTTTGACACTCCTTTTCAAATAAAAATGTAAAACATTGGATTAATGTATTAAATGAAGTGTTCAGCTTCTATGACTCCTGTCTGTTGTGAATTATGACTTTATTGGGAATGCAAAATTAAATGGAAATCTTAATTATTAACTATTATATTTTCACAAAATCAACCTTCCCTCTTTCAAAACCGGCTCTGGAAAGTCCAGCAAGGCAAGTCTGCCATGTGATACAAACAACATGCTCCCAAAGACAGGACTCAAGACTGTGGTGATGACAGATATCATAGACTTTTTATGTTGAGTTTATATGCTAAGTATATTTAGAATAGGTGAATACATCTCCCAGAATCAAAAGACTTGCATATTTTCAGGCATGTAATGTTTACATGTCCAATCCAAAACTATAAGATTATAAACAAGTGCTAAAGACTGTATATATGAAACTTGAAAAGTCTTGGCTTGACGGTTAAATCATTTGCCACAATGATTTTTCTTGTGATCCTGCTTACGACCACAAAAAACACAGTGGCCATAGCAGGTACCCAAGCACCTTCAGAGCATCTGATGGTTTGTGTCATGCTGAGCGAAATGGAAAATTGCTACTGCAAAACTAGAGATCTAAAATTCTGTCTAGAGTGTTGAGTGACTAATGAAAGGGATGACAGGTCACAAGTAGCTTCTACTGTTGGTTAAATGACACCCAAAATAGGCCAGGTATGTCAGAGGGATGTTATTCTTGGTTCTAATGTAATCCTTGTGGACTTTTTCATGGAAGTTTAATTAATACCCCTGGTAAATACAGGGCCTGGCAAAGGTCATTTGAAATATTTACTTCTGTTAGCAACTGTATTGCAAGGGATGCACATTCAATTCATTCTTGCCTGAACTATTTCAGAAAAATGTCATTTGGGCTTTGGGGATAGACTGCTGCCTCATTAAGGTTAGTGAAATGGGAGAGGTTGGTTCTCCCGGACACTGAAGCAAAACGGTACACATTTTTACCCTTTGGTCCAAAGTAGCAGATCTTTAAACTATAAGCTGAACCTACTGTATTAACAAGGATCTTCCTGAAATTTGATTAGTAAACTCTTACTAAAAAAACCCAATAAACCAACCAAGAAATTAAGACCAGTTCAATAAACAAGATCAAAACCTATTCAAAGTGATAAAAATCTACAAATGTAATTGAGAAAAGTGTTGGGTTGCAAAAGATGGTGCTACGGTAATAGGATGCCAATTCATTTCTGACTGTGACACTTGGGTGACTCACAGCAGCTGTAATTGAAAGGCTATGATCTGGCTCCCTGAGAAAAGCTGTAGTTAATGGAGTTCCACGTCTCAGAGAATGTACATCTACTGGACTGACAAATTCAGATCAGGGAATACAATAGCACAGCAATAGTATAATATATAATATAATAGTATATTGCCCTGGAAGTCTGTATGCCCTGCTCTGGAAGTCTATATGCCCAGATAGCCAAGCAAGCAAACACAATAGCCTTCTGCCTCAAGACACTTTTTGTTACCTTGGGGAGAATCAACCCAAAGACTTGCTGCTCCTGTGCAGAACATGCTCTCTTGAAACAGCTTGTTTCTATGCTATTCCCTAGCACAACAAAGGTTAAAAAGCTTTTAAAAAAAAATTATTTTATTTTCATTTTGGAGCATATCCTCTCAAGAAATAACTGAGCATTCAAGAAAGAAACACTTCGCATTTAAAATATAATTCTGGAGGGGGAAAAAGCAACAAATTAAATCCTTCTCTTCTCTAGCAGAGAATACAGCTTTGGCTTAGTGAACATCCTTTATCATTCAGATATGCTGTTGCAGCACTCAGCCATGCCAAATATTTATTCAGAGGGAATTCCTTTTGATTTTCCTTTTATTCTATACCTCATAAAATGTTCCAACACAGTAATCATTACCTAAACGATTATTCAGATGGATAGTGCCACCATTATCTTAATTGTACATCCAACCTTGCTGCAATCCTTGCAACCACATTGCTTATTTTGAAAGTCCATTTTCATTTACGGCACAGAAATAAAAAGCTTTAACCTTGAGATAGAAACAGCAAAGGAAAAATCTTATGTTAAAGATTTAAATGGTTTTTAAAAGAGTGAAGAGAAGGAGGAGGAGCAAATGATGTGGTTATTAGAAACCACCTTCAATCAATTTTAATGCTGAATGAACAAATACTGTAAGATGCTGAGAGATATGCATATTACCAAGCTGAAGGTTTAGAACCTTTTATTTGAGATCTTTCCTAACTCGTGTAGGAAAGGATATTTCTATTATATATGTATATTTTATATTTATTTGGTATATATTGGGTATTTATTTATTGGGTATTGCTGATAATTTTAAATGCATATTTTATGAAAGGATCATCTATTAAAGAGGATATATTCCTCCTGAAAACATTTTAGTTGTGACTTAATAGCATATTTTGATGAAAAATCCCTCTGCAAGAATAGAAAATCAGTATAGAGTAAAGGAAAAATACAGGCAAAGACTGGACAACCTGAAGAAAATTGGAACCAGTAGGATTAGCTGATTAAACAAATATTACTGCTGTAACTGTATCATATGAGGAGATTAGGTGTGCTGTTTCTCATAAAATCGTAATGCACCAACACTATTACATTCTTCCAGTTTATAGAGTGCCTTTGTGAAGGAGCACAAGGGATGTCACAGAAGGTTGGGTTTTTTCCCTTTTCTGATAACAAACAAGCAGTCTGTGGAATTTTACCTACCTGTTCCTCTGGAGTCAGGCTCTCATGTTTTCCCCTGAATGCACATCCATGCCATCCTAGCAGGACTGCAATAATGAAACTGGGAAATAGTGCACCTTTCCTGGGGGAGTGTAAGGATGTGGATCTATGACAGAGGTACAGCCATGTCATTCTTGCTGGTGAAGGTACCCAGCAACAGGAGTGTGCATCTTCCCGCCAATCTGAATGGCACCTCAGGAAGCAAAGAACAGGGAATCTCTGAAGCTGTTTACTGTCACAACAGATGATGGTTTACTCTTGAAAAAGGAATGTTTATAGAGTTGAAGAAATCACCTTTGCATCCCACTCAGATCACTGAGTGTGGTATTTTTATCAGAGTGATCTGTTCACAAGATGGTTGCAGACTACAGAACAATATTCTGCTTACATAATTCTGTTTCTCCTATCCAGTTTGTTTCAGTGATTTAGCTGGTTGGAAGACAGAGATGCGAGAAGCGAAATAGTGGTGATGACAGAGTAAATGAAACCTACAGATCCCAGAAATTTTCCCAGGGGAAAAAAAAAGACAAATATTAAATTAGTGATGTACCCCTTTCTTCTGAATGTTAAGCAATTCACTTCAACTCACTTGAGACAGTAGTTTCAACTGAGGATTATACCTCAACAGGGAAATACCATCACCTGAACCCAGGTCAGCTGCACCTCAAAATTTTTGGCTGCAGTATATGTGCAGGGTTCACTGGCATATTTGTGGCCAACTGCCTTGCTCTGCCTTGGAGCTAATTCCAGTGCCTGGGACCTGTTAACACTGGTGATGCACATGCACAGCTCTTGAGCACACCATGGTGTGTGCCTGCAGTGCCGTCCGGGTTCTGACAGATGAAGAAAACAAAAGGAATTTTAAAAAGAGAGGGGGAAACACCTCTGCTTTCTCAGGATCTCCTGACGGACTGTGTGCCCACATCTCCACCCATATTGGAGCAGACGTATGGATATTTATACATATATGTCCATATATGCATCACTAATATCTCTGTCACCTCTGTCTCAATACACAGTAACACTCTGGAAGTTAGTGCATTTTTCACCAGTAATCCTGAATCTCCTTTCCCATTGCTTCAATAAACCATCATATTTGTGAAAGCTCTCATTGAAGTCAGCCAGACCTATAGTATTGGACTGGTAAAATGCACTATTTTTAAGTCTGTGATCATGCAAGTTCTTACTGAACTCCGCCAGACTGACAGTACCAAACTGGCTACAATCAGAAATTAAGTGCAGGCACACCCAGCCCTTGTGATTACTAAGGACCAGCTGGAACACAGAAGAGTTTATTTACTTCCAAATTTCCATACCCTTAATGCAGCAGAAAAATTGGTAAAAAACAGCACAGAGTGCATTGTGCACCCCAGCCCCAGCGGAAACCATTAATCCACAGGTGATTTGCTCTTCATTAAAGGAAGATTGCCTCTCCAATAATGTGGTCTCATTTCTTCACTCATCTTCTACCTATCTTTTCAAACTCCACAGAAAACTCTGACTTTAAAGAAGGCAACATCTATGCATAACATTTTGTTATTTTCTTTTCTAATCACTGCCAATGCTGTCTTCAAGTCTCAATTGCTCTATTTTTTATCTAAGCCTACACAAGCTTTTTTTATGGTAGTGTTCTGTTCATTTCCCCATTATTTCTTAGCTAAAACTTTCCAATTATTTTGTCTTAGTTAAAAGACTTCACTTCTTCAAATTCACCGGGGGCAACTTCATTATTTTGCTTTCCAGCTATCTATCCAGTGTCAATTATGGGACCATTTTTTGCTGTGTTACCGAAGCAGTGATAGTCCAGTTTTCTAACAGACTGATAACAGCATTTGACTCACAATTTTTTTTTAATTGCTCATGGATTTCAATCTAATTCGTGAAATTCATTTCTATTTTAAACACAATGAAGTAGAAATGTGATGAGCTTTTAAATGATTGGAAGCCAGGAATACAGACATCATTGCCCCTGTGTTCACTTTGACCTCATTTTGCTGGCAACCAGAGCTACACACTATAAAAAGGATTCAATACAAGTGGCTGTTTTTTATTGATAAATGTGCCTAATTAACAGCATTTCGGAGGCACTTGACACCACTGAATCAAAGAACTGACCTTGATATCAGAATATTGTACCTCATTACACTGAGAATAATACTGAGAATGAACACCTATTTTGAAAGTTCTTATTTCTCATTTTATTTTGTAATCTTTAATATTTAATATGTATAAGTTGCTATTAGAAGCATACCTTAACCAAAATGACAGCTTCAGATATTTTGGAGATACTTAAGTCTGGAGCTGAAAGCAGTATTTGTGTGTAATAATTGACTAATTAATTAAACCTAAAGTTCAGGCTTAATTTCCTTGAAATTTCAAGAATCCTTTTAATCTGGAGCCCTGACTGTCACTTTTCAGATTTCCCATGTGGTTTCCATTGTGAGGTGCTGTGCTGCAGCAGGATGAATGATACTGATTCATGTTCCTTGGCCTGTGTGATGCATCCGAATCAAATTTTCATTCTTTCTGTAGGAGCCGTTTATGGCAAGTTAACAAGGAAGAGCAAAGTGAAATCTTTGGGGAAGGGAAACCTGGGAGAGACCCAGCCTGTGTTTCCTCAGGTTCTGAAGCCTTCCTGTGAAAAAGGAGACAGAGTCACGTCAGTCATGGGAGGATGTGACCTCCCACATGCCCATACAAAGAGATGCTTTAGTTGGAAGTCTATATGTAATAAATGTTCAAAATACTACTTTTTTATTATTATTCTTTAGATTTTCAGAGATTTCCTAAAAATGTTGCCAAAACCTAATGCAAGGACTGTATGTTTTTTCATATAATACTTGGGGTGTTTTAACTTTTGAAGGATGTATCACCTATTCCACAAATACTGTATTATAAATACTATACTAAGATAGCATGGAGTTTCCACAGGTGATTGTTCTCATTTTGTATGAGATCCTTTTCAGAACAAATGGCATTCAGAAGATGCGATATCCCATGGCAAAAAGGAAAACAATTAAGGTAAATGAACTGCATTTTGGTCCTTGTGACTCTGTTGTGGTGAAAAATGGGCGATGCACCAGAAGTGTGGCCTCAGCTTTCCCTGATGGCACCACCAACATTGCCAGTGCCTGTTCCTCTGTCAGGATTTTCACAGCCTGCTTTGAAAGTGCAAGAACCTCATCTGCTGTCAATAAATCCACAAAGGGCACCTTTATTTCAAGCTTTCAGAGGTTTGGATTTCTACAGAAAACATAAACAGCTCTATGTCCTTTAGTAGTGCATGCTGTTGGGATTTGTTTCAGATAATTAGAGTGAGGTGGTGAGGCACTGGCACAGGTTGCCAACAGAAGCTGTGGATGTTCCATCGCTGGAAGTCTTCAAGGCCAGGCTGGATGGGGCTTGGAGTAACCTGGTCTAGTGGAAGGTGTCCCTGCTCATGGCAATGGGGTTGTAAAGAGATGATCTTTTAAGGTGCCTTCCAACTTCCAAGTTATTCTGATTCTATGATAATGAATCATTTTCTTTTTTCTAAGAAAACATCAAGCAGTCTGTTAATTAAATTCCAGTGGGGAGCCAGTCTTACCTGTCTCACACTCTGTTTCCTCTGCAGCAGCTCTCCATGAAATGGTACATGGCATGAGTCTGCAACATTCAGCGTTGTTAAACACCCTGAGCTGATTAGGGGACAGGCTTTTTTTCCCTCCTCCTTACCTTATCTTACATTCAATGTCTTGCAGGGTGTTTTGTAGCTTAATAAAATAAATGCTTTGCTGGCATGTCTCATAATAACATACATGTATAGGTTTTGTTCTTCCTACAAGCCACCATTATTAATTTACATCAGGAAATTAATTTGTTTCATAAATATACAATAAGAGAAAGTCATTGCTCAAAGTCACTGCATCCTGAGTAGTCATAATAAAAACTACCTAACAGAGAACCCTCTGGAAAATAAGGAGTTTGTTGTTAAGTTTTCTTATCCTTTCGATGCAAGTGGCTAATGAAAGAATGGTATTTTTTGATTAAGTGTAGAAACTGGTGATAGAGTCAGACATCCTTGACAAATTATGTTTACTCAGGACAATGTGCTGTTTTAAATGTGAGAGGGATACAAACAGCAGCTCTCTGCTCATGGTTGCAATGCATTACTGCAGCCAGACCATCAACCCAAGAAGTGGTTCCTCATACCCTTCTGAGGTGTTTATGAAGATATAAATATAAGTATTTATACATATATTTCAGTGCTCAGAGTCTTCTGAACATAATGAAGCTTTCTAAAATCTTTCTATTGCTTATTATTTTACTGAGCTACTTTTCTCTCTCTTTCATTGCAAACCAGTCTCAAGAAGGTTTAGCTCAGAATCTACCAAAATTGCTCTCTTATTATTCTAAATGGAGATAACTAGTTCATACTAAAAAAATCTTTCACTGAGAAACTTGGAATAATTTAGGAGAGAGTTGAAGACTGTGTCATTACTCATATCTGGAGGAGTTTGTATTTGAATATTGCCAATTAAAAGTGCCCTTAGAAATAGCTGAAGTAGGAACAACTTCTGAGGCTTGTGTTGCTTTCTAATTATATCTTGCTCAGAACTCGAGGTCCCACAGCACCCAGCACTAACAGAAGTTAGAAATGGCATGCAATTCTTAGAGGACTTTTACCAAACAATTTTTCTGGCTTGCACTGAATTTCTCATGATTCCATAAATTTGAATATTCCATCAATGCTTCCAGCATTTTGTGTAGGAAACAGCTTTTGTAAACTTATACTGGTATTTTTTTCAGAAAGGTTTTCTGCTCCAAAACCAATGCTTCACTGGTTTCTGATCTCATTCAGTTGTTTCTAATCTTCTCTCTTTGATTGTTTTTAGCTGTCTGAGCTTTCTTTTAGGCCTTTTACTTAGTCACACTCATTCTGTTATTATTAAGTAATTTCTGGCTCCCAGTAAGTTTTGCTGTTCTTTGAATAAACACCAAAGGTTCAATAGTAGCTTTATTGATGCAGGAGTGGTAGAGAAGAACTAGCTATTTTTGTGTCAGAGATACCATGGTTTGACAGAATTTTCTGGATATTAAAATATTCTTGTTATATCTGAAAGGCATCCCACATCCCTAAGAAAGGTCCTCTGAAGTCATATCCAGGCAGGAGAGGAGTTTGTGTTGCTGGACCTGTCATCACCAATTCTCATTCTCTGGGATCTTTTAGCAGACGTTAAAGCCTAGAGCAGCCTTTGAGGTGCTCTGAGAGCATGGCAAGGGACATCTGCATGTCTTTCTGTTCCAGCAGCTGGTACGTGCTTAATAGGAGAAAAATATGCTTTGAATATTCCCACTTTGGTCAACCAATACATTTAAATAGAAGAGAGTTCCCCTCTGCTTCTTCAATGAATATTCTTTTTTCTCATGTTTGAGTAGCTACAACTTCCCTACAAGTAACCCACTGAATTTGCTTTTCCATGTATCTTCCACCACTATTTCCTTCGACTTGGCAATGTTTTGGCATTTTGTCTGAGGAACCTGTTTTAGGTCTCAGCTCCTGCATGTTGAGATATCAACACAGACTTAGGCCAGAGTCCCAAAGGAGTACCTAGGATTACCAAAACATTACATCTCTATAAGGTGATAGTCCTATAACCAGAGTATATGGCTCACATCTTCTCCTTGGCTCTATCTGTTGAATAAACACTAACCAGTAGGGAACATTTTATGTTTATGGTGATTTCTTGTCTTCTCATTTAATTTGCATCTTACATAGATGTCTGTGCAGACATGGAGACAGCAGCACTGCTAAGCCCCAGAAGGAAAGGGACTGTTTTATTGTGTGGTGGTGTTGGGACAATTCAAAATGAGATTTATTTGTGGATGGTTGTTCTTCAGTCAACAGGTAACTGCAGTATTTCACATATTTCCACCCAGCACAAACTCCTCACACATACAAACTTCATCTGGCTGGAGGCTTCACTGTGAAGGCAGCATAACTGCATGGATTTTACAGCAATATTCCAGGCTGACAGGCAGGTTTTGCTGGGAGCTGAACATGGCTTCTGATCTCCTGCTGACCAGGTATGTGTTCTGTCACAGTTCCATTGCTTCTTTCTTTCACAAGGGCATGGTTCTCCTGGATATTTGATTATCGAGTTCAAGAAAAAAGAAAAACAACAACAACAAAAAAGGTATGCCAGAGAAAAGCAGAACATTTATAATTTAAGAATAAATAATAAAGTTGCTGGAGGGTAAAAATATCATGAAAGTTATTAACTATGGTGGTAGTGTCTATTTAAAATGGTAATGAAAAGCAGTCTGCTCTGAAAGAAAACTATTAAATAAAGACCCAAATAACATTTTCAATCAGACCAACACCACTGGTATTACCTAGCTTGCCCAGAGTTTACCTGAGGACCTGGTATTTTGCCTTCTGGCATTCTGGCAGACTCAAAGTTCATGGACTCCATCTGATGCTCTGCTCTGACCACTGGTTTTGACAGTCACACCAGAATAAATTTTTTCTGAAAGGATGAGTAAACCTATTAAACACAGAGTGGGGACTGTCCCAAGAGCTGATGGAGTTTTGTAAAATCGTTCTGGATTGGTTCAGTACTTGCTTTAACACTGATTTGAAGGAAGAAGGATCTGATCTTTTGCCCTAGATTTTGTTGCAGGGCAGCACCAAAAAGTTGCAGCCTACTCATCTTCTAAGAGGCATCAAAGACGTGCAGCACCACTATTTGTTGTCTTTAGCATAGTTGTGCCTCTTTTACTCACAAGGTTGCTGGGGGATGGTGCCTTGCTCTGTGCAGCCCTGTGCTGCCCCAGCTCTCTGCCATGTAGGACAACCCCTAGGACTTCCTGGGGGTTTGCTGCTGCTTATGGTCTCCTTCAGGTTTTTCAACAGGTTAAAGCCAAGTGGAAGCGTCTTTATACGTCTCTATATATGTATTGGTGCCTGGACAGAAGCTGGGTCATCTTGGGCTTCTGCATTTTGTTGTCTCCATGTTCTGAGTTACTCCAGCAGAATGTAGGTTACAAAAAAGAAAGGAGGCAAAAGGTGTAAAGAGAGCTTTTTTGGCTTCAGCTAGTGCTGGGCATTTCGAACTGCACATTTGGACTTTGCATTGTCTGATTTTCTCCTTATAACTCAGTCTTCCTCCTCTCTTGGAATAATTTGGATTATGGTCTTTTTTCCCATCCAGTCCCCTCACTTTTTTGGTTTTTGTGTGGTTTTGGGTTTTTTTGTTAGTTTTTTTGTTTGGTTTGGTTTTGGTTTTTTGGGTTTTTTTTCATATGAAAGCTGGGACAATTTATGTCAAAATACTTGAAGCAAAGATGAATCCAGTTTTTAAGAACTCACAGTGGTCTGCCACCGGGGGCCCATGTGTTTGCACAGGGCAGAAAGTCTCCAAGCAGGTGTTGTAGAACCTCCTCTAGAAATGTGCATGGATATTGAGAAGTGTATTCTCTTTGTAGCTTCCTCCTAAAAGGCAACTGCTAAGGTGCCATTAACTTTTTAGTTTAAGTTTTAGTAGCCAAAACCATAAAGTGAACAATGAGGATCTGAAGGATCTCAGGCAATGAGTTCCAAGAGGCCCAGAGAAGGAGGGCACTGTGGTGAGAGGTGATGGATGACATCAGAGTCCTGCTGAGGCCGAGACTGCTAAAACTCCATATGATGTAAAGAGATGGAAGACACTTTCTATCAACTTCATAACAGTTTTCTAAGGAAAGGGAGCTGCCTCTTATCCTTCTCTCCTGCAATAAAACAGAGCTGCTCCCCGTTTTCTATTTTTGACACTACGTTTTTGTTAAATGGTGCTTTCTTTTGGGGGAAATAGAGGGGGAGGTGCATGGGGGTCACCATTCTTACTCTTCAAGTGCTCCTCTCAGAGGGTATTGCCTGAAAGCTGCACTCAGGGCAAGTATGTAATGTAAATCTTCTAGTGACTTCATCCCACTCCAGCTCCTTCCAACTGACCCTGGATCTGGAGAGCCCCTGAAAGCAGCCAGGATGTTACACTTCAGTAGTAACTGGTACCACTTAATTGGTACCTCTGTAACCTCAAATGACCCCAAAAAGCCAAGTGGGGGATGACGAATAATACTAGGGCCGAATTCTTGAGCCCCAGGGGAACCCAAAGGTCTTTTTGGGTATCAGGATGATCTCAGTGGATGTCCTGAAGCACATTTGGTCCCCAAGTAACTTTAAGGGACACTGGAGTCATAGGGACATCTCAGGGGACTTCTGAGAAAGAAATACAGGACAGGATGGGCCTGAACTGATCTGCAGAGTTAGATTTGGTGCATAGGCATCTGGAACTGACCTCTAGGAGCTAATGTGGTGACCCCAAAATCACATGCACAGCATGTCTGGGGGCAGAAGAAGTCAACAGTTAGAACATCATCTGTGGTTGCTAATTAGCACAGAGAGTTACCTGAGATCACCAATTAATGGATGGAGTTACTAGAGGTCACCTTTCCTCCAAAATTTTGGCTTGTGGTCATCTAAAGTCACTAATTATCACACAGAGTTACCCCTGTACCCAAAATTTCAGCTTGGAGTCATCTGAGATCACCAATTATCACATGGGGTCACTAGAGATGATCTGTATCCAAAAATTTTGGCTCATGGTCATCTGAGATCACTAATTATTACATGAGGTTACTAAAGAGCAACATTATCCCAAAACTTCAGCTTGTGGTCATCTGATAGCAACCAGTCACTTTGTCTGGGGCATCAGTTGAGGTCACCAAATTAGTGATTAATTTATTACAACACGAGTCTCTGCTGAGCATTGTACAAAGACATAAAGCAGAGTTACTGCTGGGGACAGTGTCAAACACATGATTATAAAACCACAAAACTTACTTTATACCATGGTTATTAATTTCAAAAATCACAGACATATTCACTATCTCTCCAGCTGCTCCCATCCATCACTTTCATTAGGCCGTCCCTTCCAGTCATCCAACACTATTTTAACACTGTATTTTCAACTGCAATATGATGTGAAAGCAAACACTTGATTTTTTCTTAAAAAAATGAGAGTAAGGGGAAGAAAAACATATAGGAATTAATACTTATAATCTTAGGGAGAATTATTTTTCCTAACCACCTACCTCCTTAACCATGCTCTGTTTAACAAAATGTGTTTTTTAAGTTTCATTGTCTGCTGTGCTCTAAGAACACAAGACACTATACAGGTGTCATAGGTGGCTGTAATCTGAGCAGAGGGAAACATGGCAGATATTTGAAATCTATGCAATACTACATACAGAGAACTTCTCTGTAGCACAGAATTCAAACCACATTTTTCAACCACAAAAAAGAAAGCCAAACCTTGCTGTGTTCAGACCTTCTTGACTTTAGTCAGGGTTTAGAAGATACATTGGAGATGATTCAATTGTGGTGAAACTGTGCAGGGATGCAGAGCAAACAGGAGTCCACTGCCTCAAAGCAGAAATGGCTGCAGGAATGAGATTAAAGGTCTGTCTGGAAGGATAAAACTGTTTGATCAGATAAAAAACATTTTTCAGGAGAAAACTCTGAAACCAGGAAACAAAAATAAAAATTTCTTTTTTAATTCTCCAAAATGAGCTGAGCATGGCTTGGATTTTAAAAGAAACGAGTAAGTTGTCAACACTGCAACCAAAACACTAGGTATTATTCTTCCCACTTCAGTTAACCACAGCATGTTCATTTGTGTCAGCTGAGACACAGATGGGCCTCCAGCCTACAAACTGCAAATCCCATAAGGAACTGCTGCTTAAGCTAGTTTAGTTCTGAATTAATTAATTGTAGATGGAAAAAATGAAGTAATGCAATGATTTATATCACATTTAAAGTCACATCTGTGGTCATATTGGGCAGATTGGAATATACATCAGTTCAGTAATTCCAGATTTGTATCTTTGGCATCCTCAGCCATTAGGATAACCTGACTCTTTAGATGATGATACACGCTACTTGCCAACCCACAGCCCTTCCAGTGAAATCCTGCACAGCGGCAAAATCTGACATCCCAGTGAGAACACAGCCACTCACAGAAACAAGGTCTAATACTCATCCAGTAAATAGATTCTACCTTCCACTTGCCCTCTATTTCATTCAGAGCTTCCTTCTTTCTGCACTGTTCTCCAGCTTCTTTCCTTGGAAACCAAGCTACTCCTCTTCCTCTTCTACTTTGGGCCTGCACATTTCTGCAGTCTGAACAGGGGCCTAGATGTGAAAAATAATTCCCCCTAAAGGAGGGAGTTATCTGCTAGTGCTGTGCTAATGAAGGGCTGTGGCTGATATAATTGTAATGCTTAAATAAAAGCAGAAAAGGTATGGAACCTTGTGCCATGGGGAACTGGGTTGCTTTACAGAAATAAAGGAAGGGAGGAGATGAATAGGTGAGACAGTCTCTCATCACCAGACATGACTTCACCTGTAGGCCTTCCTCTTGCCTCACAGCACTGACACTGCCTTTCTTTCACAGCAATTCATGCATTTCAAAGGGCCAATAGCATAAAAGGATTCTAAAAATAAAGCCTGAAACCAAAAAGCAGCTGTTTCATTAGCAACAAGAGATGCAGAAGGGGAAATAATTGTAGGACAGAGCTCCCTAAGTGTGCCAAATGACTTGCATTTAATGTATTTTATGCTATCTAACAGACATTCTTCTAGAATCAGGACACATTTCAGATGTGCAGTAACTGATATAACAAGAACTTGCTCTGTGTGTGCTCTTTTCTCCTTACACCAAGAAGGATTACTGAGAATCAGAGTCCTGGGGCATGACACATATCAGCACTCCATGTTATAGGACATCCTACAGGATCATCTTGCACTGTAACAGGAAGCTGTTCATCATTGCTGTGTTCTGATATAACAGCTGGACACATACTCTGAACTTGTGCTTATAAAGTATCACTGTCACAAGGTGGATTCTATCATCCTACACATCTTTGGACATCTGAACTTCTCTTGTAGAGAAGAAATCCTATCCATGAGGATCAACATCTACCCTTTATCCAAAGCCTCTGCAATTCATCACAGGCCACATTCATCATCTATCTTAGAATGACAGCCTGGAAACAAAATGCAAATGGTGATCAGAACAAAGCATGATTCAGTGTCCTCAGTCCAGCCAGAGTTCACTGTGTTATCTGGCAAGAGAGGATATGGAAACCTATCCTATGTGTGTGAGTACTCAGATATTCCAGTTTAGAACAGGTACTGGATTCAGACTGAGTTTAGGGATGGCAGATCTCAGCGCTCACGACATCATTAGACAACTGGTGTGCACTGAGGTCAGAACTGAGATTAAAATAAATATCCAGCAGATTTGTACACCACTGACAACTATATGGTATAAAAAGGGGTGAAACAAGTTGAAAATACACCCTTCAGGTTAAAAAGCAAAGGCAGGAAGAGATGCATCAATATTCAAGCTAAAAACAAGGCTTGGAAATGAGAAATACAGTCCTAGTTCTATTAGATACCTGAATTGATCACAAATACCTTATTCCTCAGTCTCCATATAACCCACCTCTAGAGCCAACTCACCCTGAGACCATCATAGCAGACACTCCCCCTGTAAGAGCCCTCAGTGGTGGGCCAGCTGATCTTCCCAGTAGTTTGCCAGGCAGGGTGTGGGCAGCCAGCAGTCATTCCTGCCTTGTGGCCTCTGATGTCCTCAAGGAGTACAGCTCCCTGAGTACCCAGAGGCTCAGAGATGTGCTACGCATGAGTTCTGTTCCCATGGAAAACAACATGAGCCCATGTCAGCTGTGGGAAAACTGTGTGGAAGACAAAGCAGTCTCTCATCATTCTTGTACTTCATCCCTACGGACATGCTTTGCTGCCTAAACCTGGTCCCTGCACATGGACCACCACTGGGGAATTCCTGCTGTTTTCATCAGTTTAGAAATGCTCAGTAGGACCCATCCGCCCCTATCGCTGCCTCTTCCAACCCACAGCAGGCTCTCTGTATGATGTGGGAGGCAGAGGTGTGTGGGTTACATACAGTGATCTGTTATTCCAGGTCCCACAGCAGTGAGTACTGAGGTGTAGCTGACATTCTTGCCTCTAATTCAGGGAGCAAAAGGTAAGGAAGGTCAGCAGCCCGAGAGGAGTTGCACAGCATTGCCAGGTCTGGCTGTATAAAGAGGGGTCCAGAGAGCCATAAGGAAAAGGAGGGCTGGGATAGGGCAAGGGAGAGGAATTTGTCAATAAACAGCAGATACTTCAGAGGGAAGGCAACTAAAATTGCTTTTCTTTTTCCGGCTAGATGGAGCTTGTACAGATGGAGACCATACTGCTCCTAGACAAGGACCAATGATACTTTGGACAGCACAAAATGACCACAGCCAATTGAAGTGTTCAGCTGCCAAAGTCACACCTGAAAACATGCTGCTATCTGGGCAAAGTAAGCAAAAGTGCTTTCTGCACTGCCCCTCTCACTGTTTGCCTCAGTTTTAGCCTTGGAAGACACCCAGTGCTTTAAGGACCTAGGCAGATGGGGTAGAACTGATCCAAATAAATCAATTAAGAAGTCCAGATCTGAGCTACTTGGATTAGACTCTCTCCTGAATTGTTAATGGACATCATACAATTCATCATGCACTAAAATAGAGAGCTAAAATAGGACAGGTGAGTCATGCCTAAAAATAGATTATCACTTCCATTAACTAATAAGGGAATCCTGGAGTGCCCAGTTCAGCTGCAAATGTATCTACATCACAGGTGTCTGAGCTGGAGAGAAGAGAATCCTATCCCAGGTTAATGTCAGTAGCAGTAGGAATGACTCCTTCTTTTCCAAGAGTGCTTGCAGATCCACTGGGACAAATACTTCTGCTGTGCTTTGCTGCCTTTCTCTGGCTGCCTCCCCTTGTTTGAGTGCAAAGCCCAGGAATGTGAGAGTCAAGGCTGAGATACACAGCACCACTCCTTCCTCTTTTAAGGTATGTTTGAGCTGTATGCCCCTCCTGGAGATCAGAGCTACTAAAGCTGAGGCTTTCAGCCCTGGCTCCACACCTGCAACACTGCAGAAGAGCTAAGTGCCATGTGTCAGATGAGTGGCCATGGAACACAGTGTTCCTGTTGCTCCTGCCAGCCCCCTCCTGCCATAAGCAAGGGTCAGTCCCATAGTCAGCTCCCAAGACTACTTCATTGTGATCCTGCAAAGCAGGGGAGAGGAGCTGTAGGAATAGATGGTTGCCTTGTGAGTATCTTCAGGGCAGGTGGGGAAGAAGAGAGAGAATCCCAGTGTGTTAGGCCAGGTTGTTTAAAGACAAAACTGCCTGGATCTTTATTGGCAGGAAAGTCACCTTTGGGGCTGAGAAGCAAATTGTGCTCTTGGAAAGAAATGCTCTTATAACAGAGAAGAAAAGAGTTAACCTTGTGGAACCTGAAAAAATAATTGGAAAGACTTGCATGAATTTGAAAGCTTCATTTATCCATGTCACCATGTCACCTCCAGAGAGGCTGCAGTGGAAAACCAAGCTGCCAGAAAAGAATGGGAAAATGGTTTGTACTGCACAGCCTAATCCAGAAACCATTTTTGACTTCTGTGTCAATTCCAAAATTAGCAGGGTTTCTTTACATCATATCTTCCCACATCCCTCTAATATCACAGCATTATTCTCATGATCACTGCTCCTCCATGACCACATTGGTACCTAAGATCTGTTTTCACCATGGGAGATAAAGACTCCCCAAGTGAAGACAAAGTGAGTGTTACTGAAAAAGCCCTTGATTCACTGTTAGGTTTGCCGAGCCAAAATCCTTTTTCTCGGGGAGGAGATGCATGATATTCTTGCTGTGTATTAAGATTATTATCTGGAGTTACTATGAAGAATTAGCTTTCCTCCTCAGCATGCCCAGACAACTACTTGTCTTGTACAACTACTTGTACAGCTTTGATGCCTTAAATGGCTACTTAAAAACAGAGACTAGACAGGAATAAGGGAATAGAGGTCATGTGTTCTTCACACTTTTATAGGTTTTGTCCATTTGCATATCAGCATAAATTCGCCAGTTAAAACTTTAGCTAATGATGTAATTTCCCCAAGCTTCCCCCTCCCTCTTCCCCCCCACCAAAGATGATGGTTTACACCTTTTGGGCCTAGGATGGTCTGGATGTCCTTGCAGAGCAAGCTAGAGAGCTTGTTATGTCTATCTTAGCATAAGAGAGCGGCAGCTAATGAGCTACAGGAAACTTCAGAGTTATACTAAGCTGTACAGAATATGAAAAATATGTAAGTTAAAACCTAAGGCATCAGTTACTGTCTGTCTTCGTTGCCCACATTTCACTTTCCTGGCTCCCAGCCTCTGGACCATTGTTATCACCCAAGATAACCAATCCTTCACTGACAATGTCCCAGAGCAGTGCTGCACATGAAAAATATGTAAGTGATGCTGGCCAGCAATCCACTGCTACCATGTAGGAACTGTTTAAACTCACTGTTTATGCATCCAAAGAACCTGTAAGCATGATCGCAGATCCGCTTTTAAGTACCTGTTTGTACAGATACAGAATATAAAGAATTTAGTCAAAGAGACTTTGGAGTCATCAATAACTTAACACTGCAAAAATGTAAGCCTTCTGGGTGACTATCCCAATGAGTGCTGTGCAGATTCTTGGTAATTAGTCCTACAAACACCATCATTAAACTTTAAACTAATATAAAGAAAATGTGCAACTGAGCATGCTAATAATAACACAAGCCAGTTTGTTATACTGAATGTCTCCATAAAGATATTCTTTATAACACCTTTGGCACAACTGGGACCTTGCATAATTAAATTTGATTTCACTTTCTTACAACTCTAAGCATAACTGGAGATTTCTAATTAGTTACAATTATTCTTTTAGAAATGTGTTTTTATTCAGTATAATCTTGTATTCTTCTAGCCAAATGCCATATGTATTTATTATTATTATCTCCTACTGACATCTCTTTAACTGAGACACTTTGACCGAGATAAATAACTATATGCCTCCCAACCACAACTCTTTGTGTGGCATCTGCTTTGGGTGGTAAAGTAATTTACTAAGTGAGAAATAGCAGTTTATGGAGATAAGATAATTTTCCATTCTACTATTTTAAGTAGAGATAAAAATGCAGGCTGATTATCTTCTAAATCTAACATTTCCACACCCCACCCCACCAAAAGCTGTTAATAAAGTGGCCTCATTAATGAGACTTCCTTACCCAATTGTGTTTCCCTTCTGCCTAAAACAGCAGACAAGTAAGCTACAGTTTCCTCTCAATATCTACAATACCTGCCCAGCTGGCATGCCCAGGAGCACTCCTCATACCACTGCAAGACCAGGAACATCTGTGTCCAAGAAAGCCATCCCAGTAACAGTAAAATATGGTCTAGCACAGGGACAGTCCCTGCTGGTCTCTGTCGGTGCAATACAACCCACGCTCCTGTGCTACCTGTGCTCTGAAGCCATGTGGTGCCAATTACAAGAGCAATTAAGCAAAAAATGCCTCTTTTCTGTACAGTTGTGCCCCAAGCTGAAAAAGCCCAGATGTGTTCTCTCACAGAGTTCATTCAAGCAAGAGGCAGAGGTTGAATTACCAGCTAAAATGGAAACAGACAAAAAGTGATAAATTGGAGAACAAACCACCGGAACTTATTTACTTCTTGAGAAATTAATGAACCCCATGAGCTCATAGGTTGCAAAGCAAATTAAATAAATGTCTTTCCCTTTTAAAATTGGGGGAATTACAGCAAGTGGAATTGATTTTATGCTTGTCTTCCCTCTAATTCACTATAGGTAGCAATCCGTTGAAATGCAGAAGGGAAATGGCAAGACATATTGATATCAAAATGAAAACAACATTAAATGAAGGCGTTGGAGCAGGTCAAGGAGTAGTGCATAACTTTAAAAATTATATAAGTTATTTTGTCATACTTACCATTTCCTTACTTTATATTCACAGATGTAGGCCACAGTATGCCTTAGGAGCTGATTCTATCACATGAGACTTTGAAAAGATCGACCAGCAAGTTAAAAGTAAATAAAGTTAGAAAAGCATTTGTACTTATCACATATACTGCAGGGTCTCAATGCTTTCTAGGTCAGTGCTGTATTTGATTTAGTTTGCTGTTTTCTCATCACCAAGCATTCAGAAATTCTATATATAATACATACATCATGTTACTAAAATAAATAATGAGTTCATTTTATTTACTTGCAGATTTTGATGCATACAGGAAGCATCCATGCTTTCCACACTGCTTTTTCTCGACAGGAGCCTTAGAAATTTCCTTTGGGGGTAAGGGAAAAAGAAGCTAAAGTTTGAGGTGGCAGTGTTTCAAGAGGCATACCAAACCCTTCTCCCCAGCATTTTTAGGTTAATGATACAATTGTAGCAATTGGCAATAATGTGAATATTAAAAATTAAATGTGTTTTTCTTGGCTTTGTCTCAGATTCAGTCTCTATTCTCCAAAATATACTCAGAAATATATCTGACAAAATTGGGTTAAACAATTCAAACAGTTAAAATACTGAAATTTTGTGTCTTCCATGGTACTTCTGGATGCTCACACCTGAAAGACAACCTGTATTAAAATTAAGACTGTATTAAAATCTGTAAGATTTTAATTTATAAAATGAACAAAATAATATTTTTATTTAGAAAGCTATTTTGGTACCAGAAATGACTTGTTTATGGAATATAGCAGGATCCAGTTCACACAATATTAATATGCCAACATCACTGATGCTAGATTAAACAGGAGGTTTCACTTTTGGCATATAAAGCTGTCTATTCTAGGTCACTGACAGTAACCCTCTGCCATAAAACAGTAATAAGCTTTATAGTTTCATTAAAATATTACTTTTCCTTTTGTGTGTTCATGATTATTTCTTATCCTGTTCTCTTATTTGGCCCAACTATTTCATTATTGATGTAAAGCAGCAATTCAAAATGTAATGATTAATTTTCATGTAAATCTTTCTTGTCTAAATAATTGATGGGAAAGATGAGCAGAGGCATTTGGAGTCAGCAGTTGATATTCCTTCTGCTTCTTCATATCTCTGCAGTAGTAGCCTCTGTCAAGCCCTCTAGAAAACACACCTCTTGGGGGAGATGGCTTGAATTCCCCAGCCTTGTATCAGTCCAGATGGGGAATTATCTGAATACAAATCTCAGCTCTGTCCTCCAAAAGCTGTATCTTCATCCTGCCTTGCATTTGGTTAAATACCTGATTTTGCATGAACTCCTCAATCCACTGTGTCATGAGGAGGCTCCAAAGCTGCAGATAGCTGATCCTGCAGAAGCCTCGTGTGTCCAAATGCCCAAATTTAGGAAAAAATCTATCAAAAAATGCCCAAATTTAGGAAAAAGGCCAGGCAGCAAAATGCTACTGTCCTACAGAATAAGTGCATGACAGTCATGACTGAGCTGTGCTCTCTTCCTTTGCAAGGATATTTATTTGCTGGATTCATAGACGTTACTTCTGGATATCCCAAATCACTACCATAGCACTGAAAATACTCCATCTCCATCTTCATCCAAACTCTCCAAACCCTGCTTTTCATTATTCAGTAATTCCTATTTACATATATGGCCCAAGCCTGTAATTAATCTCTGATAGTCCCTGAAACCCCAAGGGAGAAACTATCTGGATCTACCCGGGCATCTCCTGGGAGAAACACCAAGTCTTTTCTATGGTTTTAATACAGTTTGCATTATGTGATTTTAACAGCAATTAATATATTAAATAAAAACATAGAATGACCTCCTTTTGTAATGTTTAAGTTTTAAATTTCATTACAATCTAAAGAAAATACTCTGGAGTAGAAAACAGGTTATTCTGAGAAAGAAATATCAGCAGCTTCCTCCTACACTGCCCTGCTAACATTTTAATATATAAGTATTCTCTTTAGAAGTTAAATAGAATTGTAAGCTGTAAGAGGGAATAAATGTTATAAAGATAGAAATCTCTATTGCCATTTATATGATAAGTTAAGAAAAGCAACCATCTTTGCATGCTTGGGGGTATTTTTCCCTCAGAAGTCACTTTTTAATCTGATTTAAATCCAATTAAGTCTGAACATCTAAAATGAAGAACAAGCCTTTGAATTTATGTATAACTGATTTAACTAATCACTGTCTTACTGCAGAGCTACTAAGCAAACAAACTATGAAAAATAAATGTGAAATTAGATCCAAATCGCAGACACCCTTGATTTTGTTTTTAAAATAAATAAATAATCATCCTGCACAAAGCCTGGGCCTCTGTTTTCTACCAGCCAGTCAAAGCTGAAGTTATTAGAATTTTAAAATAACAGTGAAAAATTGTTTTATAGTTTAAAGTTTTTAACTTCACATTTTGGACAGAAAGCACTTGTGTTCCTTGAGAAATCCTCCTCCAGACAAACTGAGGACACCGAAGCAACTGTGGAAGTCCAACAGCTATCCTGATTTTGCCTGGCCCTGCATATACTATTTGGCTTCTGCAATGTCTTCCATCCTCTTTAGCCAAGCATGCTGGCTGGCTGGCTGCTCTCATGGGAGGTGTCCTTCCATCCCTCAGACTCTCCTTCCCCCCTGAAGAAGGCGATGGTCATCGGAGCCCGCTGGACACGCGGCTCTGGCGCATTGGGAAGGCTCTGGAGCATCCCCAGGCTCCCGCCCACCCCCGGGTCAGCCAGCACCGTGTCCAGGTCTCATCCAGGACGGGCTGCGAGCGCTGCAGGGCAGGGCTGCTCTCCTCACTGCGAGGAGAGCCTGAAGGACACGTAGGAAACAACCCTTTCATCCTCCCCTGTGAGTTCCTTCCTCATCTGCCAGCGCTGATGCTGAATGCTAATCAGCTCGTGCTTCAGCAGCCTCAGGCTGCCTTCTTCAGGTAATTAGTCCAGGTGTCCCATGCTTTACTCTGACTTTCTCGTAAATCAAGCAACCTTGGTAACCCACTGATATTTCACAAGCGTGTCTGAGTCCTGGAAATCTCAGTTCCTATATCTTACCTGTAAGATGAAGCAAGATTGCATTACTGTCATTGTACTGTAGCATGGTGCATATTACAGAATTCATAATTGTGTAACTACGGGGAAAGGAAGTAACTTTAAAGCTCCCTGTCATACAATGTCTTCCTTTAAAGTTGCCGTCTGCTTCATATGTGGAAGTCCCTGTTTCATCAGTGAGATACCTCTGGAATACTGCCAGAGACGGTGTGGCTCAATGCCTGATAAGGCAGCTTTCTCGCTGTGGATCACAGGCTCCATAGCTGCAGGCAGAACTCCTCCCAGACAGATTAGTACAAATTAACATGTGCATCCAGCAATCTTGCTGACATTTTTCCTTCCCCTCTCACACACATTATCCCAGCCACTGGAACTGGGCTCACAGAGATTGTGTCTAAAAAAGCACTACGCAGGAGCAGCTCATTTCTGAAATACCTATCAGCTGTCTATCATAGCTCATATCCAGCAGTAAATGCTGTTTGCAACAGCTCAGAAACCCTGCAGCTATTCAGCCTGGGCAGTAAGAGCAAAGATGACAAGCCCAAAATGACAGCTCTTAACTCATTGCCTCATTCCTTTCCATGAAATAAAGCTTTTCCTCCTCCCCTTGTGAACTATGTAACAGATTGCAAAGCTTCCGGAGAGCAAAAAGTGGGAAATCTCACAAATGTGCCTTGGAGATACGTCTTAGGTGTGCATATGAGGAAAGAAACTCACTGAGACTATTTCTTAAACCCCACCACAGTTCTGTGCATCCAGCTCAGTGCTGCGGCAACAGGCAGCAGTAGGCTTCTGCTGTCATTTGTCTGTGCTTTTTCTCAAGGTTTAAGCGAAAGGATTGCTCAGCTAGAGGTCATCTTCATTTTTTTAATACTTGTTTTGATAATCTGAATTTTACCACAGGTTAAATGTAAAATTTCAATCATTTTTAAGCCACTTGAAGATTCACCCATTCAGTCCAAAACATATAAACGTTCCAATTTCTCATCTTGTTTGCAGTCCATTCCTAATAACCCTTGGCACTGAAGAGGATTAAGCAACAGATGATTTTTGCAAATCATATCATACTTGCCAAGCATTAACTGAATGCCATTAAAAGTCCAAGCACCTCAGTTGGAATTGCAGGTATTTCTCTTCTTGCATAAACAGCACTGAAGAGCTCACAGGAGACAGCAGAAATGCAAGAGATTGCTATGCAAACAAACTCCAGGTTAGCTCCCAGTGTTTTGTCAGGGTTGGTTTTAGTCCTGCACCTCTCCATCCCAGGAATCAGCCAGCCATAAGAAGTTGGTCTCCTAAATTACCGTGGTGCACTGTAAGCTGCGCCAGTATTGCCCTTTTACCTGGTATCTTTAGATATATTGTAGTCCAGTTAGCCAAGGTGTCATGAGGGAACACATTTCTGTCCTTCCTTCTTTTAAGAGTGATATATAGTAGGTGATTCTTTTCCTCCTAAACATTTACAACCAGAAAAATTGAAAGAAAAACATACCATCAAGAGATTTGAACTATTTCCTCTCTGCTATGGAAAAGGGTGAATTAGTTAAAAGGTAATAAAAAGTGATGGATTTCTGGGAGAGCAAAATTAGCTGTGATATATTTTAAAGTACTTTTGATACATTTATTAAAAGTCAAGATGTGCTTCAAAAGAAATCCCCGTACACTTTCAAGAAACTGCATGGCTTAAAAAAGATGCACTTAAGAAATGAATCAACACTTTTTTTTTCAAATTTGCACTGGGATTTATCAGTGTAGGGGAGTAGGGGAGGTTTTGTTGCAGCATTCTAATTAGCACAGATCTTATCTAAGTTTGAGCACTCTAAATTCACAACAATAGGAAGAGATGGGTTTATGCACAGGTGTTTTTACAGTATTTAGAATGGGATAGTTTTCCCCTCCCCCTTGCCTATACTGCAGTCCCTGGAGAAAATGCAAAGAAAAGAAAATAGGGTGGACCCTGCTGATAGCAATGCACCAGTAAGGTGGCATTCATTATCTTCTGCATAATTAGATTTAGTTATGTCACCATTTTAAATATAGCATAAGCAGTTGATTAACTTCTCTTTTCCACTTATATGCCCATAAACAGACTAAAGGAAAACAAATGGGGGAGGGAGAGGTGCTGAGGGAGTGAGGCAAGGAAGGAGTAAGGCACAATTTAGGAATTGCTTGAGACTGCAATTGACTAGGAAAAACAAGGTATGGAAACTCATACACAACACAAATACACTCCTGTTATTCAAGGCTCAGCACATCTTCCAGAGGACAGTTTAATGGCCACTATCTACCGTGACCAGATGAAGTCGCTTTTCTTAATCCCCAGTCCTGCTGAACTTGAATCCACTGCTATTTAAGTTTGTCATAAAATATTTTACTTGCTTTGCCATGCTATTACCTAATCAGTGAGTGTATTATATCCTAATAACTTGTATGTGTTCCCTTTGGCACCGGAGCCGAGAACAGGTAACTCTGCCTTCCTGAGCTGGCTGTAAACCACCCAATTTAAACACCAGTGAAGAAATCATACAAGGTAAGAGACTCTGGTCCTCATTCTGGATTAATATAATGAAAAGACAGATCCTTTCTTCTTTATCAAACCAAATTTTTTTCTCTCCTCTCCACTGTTTACTTAGTGCCTCATTAACCATTACAATGCCTGTACCAGGCAGAACAAGCCAATTACCTCTCAGGACACAGGAACCACATCTGGGGATGCCTTGTGGGGGCACCCCAGCCTGGGTTGGAGGGAAAACTGGGCACAGGCATTGCCAGACCAATTCTCTGGCTGCGGAACTGCCACTGCTCCCCAGACCACGTGGCTCCATGGACCACACTGCAGCCTCCAGGAATGTCCACTGGGATAACACTGTACAACAGCTCACAGGTTAGATCAGCATCTGGCAAGTTTAAGAGTCTACCCTGCAAAAGAGGCAATGATCAAAAACTGAATTAAATTGACAGTGAAAAACCTATTAGAGTTCCCATGCCTGCCACACTCTGGGTGCATAAATCATGGCAGTTGTGTGTCACTGACCTGTAAGAAGCCTGTTTTCTTTAAAGAACAACAGCTTGAGTGAAAAAAATCTTGTCAAGATATAATGGCCTCCCTTTCCCCAGCCTGAACTGGGGAAAGCCATTAAAAGCTACTAGAATATAAAAGGCAAAATATTTACTGCATGGTTATTTATACATGCTACATAGTCACCTTGAATGATACTATTGCTCCCGCTTTTAGCTGCATTTTTAACCTTCTAGAATCTTCTTTTCTTCAAGCCAAAAGAGAACAATAAAGAAGCTAATATTTCATTGTATGCTCAGTGACTGCTAAAAATCCTGTGATTTTGAGTTCTGCTAACACCGAACATATTCAGTATTTTGCTAAACTACCTGTATGTATTAAAAGTAAATGGTAAAGCAACAGAGCTCTGACTATCTCTGGTATTAGCAGAATTGTGAATTTTTGGAGTTTTTCGACAGATACAGAAATTATAAATATCAGCAAATATTCTTCAGTGCTTCACTGATGTTCCCCTGAGCAATTTGTTTACTGCTTCAGGATATTAGACAGCCATATATTTTACTTTTCCTGGTAGTAGCCAATTTACAAGAAAGCAAGTAATATAAAAATAGCTATTTACTCAGTAACAAGCAGTACAGTACATTATCACTCAACATTGATGTTGTTAGAGGATAGCAAATTGATAATCAGTTCTTATTCTGTAACTTTGTAAACTATCTGCTTCTATCATTGCAAAGCATGCTCTGCTGCAGCAAAGCCTTTACTGCCACACTAACAAACAATTTGCTTTATAATGTCTAAAGACAATGTTGTATCAAAAGCTTTCCAATCACCTCACAGTTTAAATAAATGGAATGGTTGGGCTGTACAGAGATTCTGCAGAGAGGGATAAATTGTAACTCCCTGTTATATCCTTGCCAGAAAAATATTTTGTTTACCTTTCAAACTCAGAGTTTGTGATTATATGGTCTATTATGTTATTAGATCCTACATAGCAATTTTATTATTACCATTTATCACAAAATTGGAGCAGGCTCAAGATGTGTAGCTGAGAGCAGTGTGCTCCAACCTTACTCCAAAGAGCTCCTGCTCTGCTGAGCTTGGTCTAGAGGTGAGTGCTCAGCTCAGCTGTGTGCCTCAATTCACGCACCCAGGATTCCCTGTAGAGGCCCTCAAATGTACCTACTGCTCTTCACTAAACATCTAGAGACCTCAGCACTCTTCTCATGCATCCCACAGAATGTTCCAGAAACATTCTACTGGGGATGAAAGTGGGGATGTGGGGTGGGAAAGGCAGAACTGCAAGCAGTCCACCAAGCTCCAACCCTTCAGTAATCACTTTTAAGCTGCCACTAGAGTCATTGGTTTCCTCATCGATTGGCTGCTCATTAGAAAGAAACGGGCAGTGTAGACTCAGGATCCTAGTCCTACTCTGTTCTACCCACAGCCCTTTACTTCTGCAATAAATCTGGTCTTTGCAACTCCAGCCAGGAAATGCCATGCTGCTGGCTGGCTGCTCTGCCTTCCCAGCCCCATGCCCTGGCACAGCCCCACTCTCATGGGGCAGTCACAGCTCCAAGACCCACGCTCCTGCTCCTGGACATTCTCCCAGTGGCCAGGATCAGATTCTTTTCTAAATAAAATCATAAAATGCAGAAGTAGTTTCCAACCTTGTGTGTCCACATTCTAAAGACAAATAAAAAAAATCCAATTATATTTTAGTGTATTAACTCCTCTGGAGTCCTTTTCTTTGCTTCCTTGGCTTAGGAGCCTTTCCTATAAATCACTTCCACATTTAGTGTCACCAGCTTCACAAATTCATTTGTCTTTGCTAAAAGCATCATCGCCTGTGTTGATATCACCTGGCTCTTCCACTCATGTGTTTCTCTTGCATGCTCCTCTTCAAATTTAAACTGCCCAATGACAGAATATTTTCGACATTAAGTAATATTAGTTTTATTTGCTCGATTTCAGCTTCACTTTTCTCTCATGCAAAAAGCCAAAGGAATGTTTATAACCTAGATTACTCAGTGATGTTCCATTACATACTTGATGATGATTTTCCAGGTCCTGAACTGTTACCAGTTCTTTGCATCTGGTGCCAGCCTGAGCTTAATAAGCCATTTATTTTTGCTATAGGCAGTACTCTCGTGTCATAAAAAATGCAGAAATCTCATTCTGAAGTTCCTGCTTACTTGACATAATGCTTTATTTTGTTTTTGGTTCTCTCCCTTCCGTTAGCAAGCTTTGACTTAATGATTTCTTTTGCCTCAATTACTAAACATCACCCTACATATGTAGAAAATTTCATTAACCAGGATCTTTTTTACAATTCTACAATTGTAAAAGCTGCAATTTTTGACCATCTCTGAACTGAGAGGCTTCATTGAAGCTCCTAACCCTCTCCTTATTTTTAAGCTATCAGAAATAAATTTATCTCTTTTAAAGTACAATCTGATAATCACATAGGCCAGTCACACATCACCAATTTTTAAATTTATCATTTTCCTGATCAATTTATTTCACTTTGATTACACTTGCTGAAATATACATTTTGGATAGGATGTATTTTCTGCATAAAAATGTGTCTGCATGCACTGTTACAACAGGCCATGGTGCAGTTAGACCCCACCATGACTTAATGGCACGAGTGCTAGATGAAAAGGTTTTCTGTATTAGAGCTAGTGCTATGAATTTGGCATTGCTCCTACACTATGGCATTCCCATGATGAACTAAAATCACTAAATGTACACATTTTTGTATTTGTTTTCTCAGTGCTAAAGACTTAATGTGTTTCTCTTTAGACTCTCTTCCTTATTTTCTGGTTGTTGGGGGCAGGGTTTTTTTATTCCTTCTTACAGTTAGGCACCAGGGTTGGCCACCTTTTAGCATAAATTCAGGGAAAAAACAGACAAGGAAGTAAGTCAGTACAAGCACCACTGTGTGGTACTGACTCCTGAGTGGATCTCAGAGAGAACACAGCAACAAGCTGGAGAAAGTAATTATTTTTTTAACTTGTCTCGAATTCTAATAGTTAACTCCATTTCTAAAGGGAAGTTCTGTAGTTTCCCAGGAGAAATCCTTGATGAAAGAATGTAAATATGAAAGATGTTTTGGTAAGGTGCTTTCCTTTCTCCAATGAAAGAGTTGTGTTTTGTTTGTAGTTAATTTTCTTGGACTGACTCTGCTGGAGACAGACAGACAGAGTCAGACGGACCACCTCCAGCTGAATGGCTGGAAAGATCAAGATTTGCTCTCTGTTTCTTGATTATACATTGATATAAATAAGCCTTCTGATTTCAATCTATGAACACAGAGTGATTTGTAGACAAGGCCCTTGAAATAGGGCCACATCATTTCTACAAGTGGTGACCCGATCGTGTGAGACTGAGCTCCAGGGGACCTGTGAAAGCTGACCTGACTGTGGAGGATCTGAGCTCTGCTGGAAGCTGTCCGGTCATGGAGAATCAACTTTCTACTGAGGAAAGAACTGTGCTTCTTGCTTGGAAGACTCTGATACGATATGATGAATGCACCAGAAGCCTCCAGAAGTTTCTTCGGTGGCTTCAAAACTGGATTGGACCTGACTGGGACCCATGGGATGTTTTCAGCCAGCATTTTTCGGACATGGTAACAATGCATGTCACTTGGGATCTTGAGCAGCATGACGAGGATGTTCTGGAGGTTCTCCCAACTTGGGAGTGCTCTGACCGGAGCGGCCGGTGCCTGGCATGATGGAAAGCCTAGAAAACCTGGATCTGACGAAGGTCCAGGGGCAGCAGGCGTTGGGGAAATTGAACAGCTCAAACCGGGTGGACATAGGGAAGGTATTTCTTATACCCTCTGTCCCTTCCCTCGTGGCTCTGCCCCTGCCCTGTCCCCTTTTCCTGGTGCTTTCGAGCACCCCCCACTGACTGGCCACACCGGGCGGATGTTGCGGGACCGCCTGGGGTCGCAGATGGGGCGAATGTGCCATTGTCCTGCTGTTTTTCTGCCCCCCAGTTTGTGTGTGTGGGGGGCGACCTGGGCTGGGCATGGCCTCGCTCTTCACAACAGAGTGGCCGTGCCCTCCCCTGCCCGCTCTGGTGCACTTTGGGCAGCACAGGAGGCCACCCACCCCTCGCCTGGGACCCTGGGGGGCTGCACATGGCAGCCGCCCCTGCCCAGTCCCAGGGGAACACGCTGCCAGCCATGGTGCCCGCCCGTGCCCCGCTGCCGGGAGCGGCTGTGGCGCTGGCCTCTCTGGGCAGCAAGGGCGGGAGCCCCACTCCCTCTGCCCGCTGCCGGTGACTGCAGCTGCAGCCCATCTCCCCCGCCAAGCAGCAGCTGGAGGAAGGGGGGGCAGCCATGGTGTCTCTGAGGACCCTCTCCCCGCTGTCCCCGTGCGGCCAAGTGCTTGTTCCTCCCACTCCAAGCGGCGGCAGGACGATCCACTCCCTCCCACCGTGGACATGGCACGGGTTTCTCCTGCGTGGCTACCTGTGGGACCTGTCTCCGCCCTGCAGGGCGGGATGGGCACCTCCCTGGGCACTGCTCCCCCCCCGACTGGCCGGTCGGCCTGCCTGCCCTCTCCCCATGGCAGCGAATGGAGGAAAAAGCGGCCGCTGTCCAGTCCAGGGCTCCTGGTGAAGTGCTTGAGAGCTCGTCGACATCTCCCTCCATGAGAGAGGCTGCGGCTGCAGCACAAGCAGCAAAAACCACTCTTCGTTCTGTCCTCGAGCCTTTGAAACCCGCACCAGCCCGGAAAGGGGGCTGGGACACTGGGGGTGCAGTCTGGTGGCTTTATCCACAAACACACATCAGAAGCTGTTTCTACAGCTGACAAAGGGGTCCAGGTGAACAAGAATTTTGGAGAACCCTTGAAAAATGGGTTTTTTCCCCCTTTCTGTGACTTATGAAGAGACCTATTATGCTGTATTCCTGTTTCCATGTGTTCCTGTTGGAAGCAGCTGGGGTGATTTTTATTACCGTAGCATCTCTGAACGGGGCTTCTGAGCTTCCCAGAGTGAATGCTACATGATCCTAGGAAAAGTCCCGATGGGTCTCTTCAACCGATCTCCTTGTCTTTGTATTTCTGAGAAATTCTCACTTTTCTTTGTGAGTTGTTTTTTCCCCAGAGACGTCCGATGTGATCCTGGAGATGGCAGTTTTGAATTTCCTCAGGTTTCCTTCCTTGTGGACGTCTTTACTTGCATTACTCCCATGCTTTGAAAATCCCAGACGCTTTGAAAGCCAGAATCAAAGTTCCCACACACAGGCACGGGGTCTCCCCTCTGAAAAAACTGTTGTAGTTTGGAGAGACCTCTGCAGAGCTACTGAGCCGACAGCCTGTGCTGGAAGAATTCTTCTGGAGGACTGGTAGTTTTGGACTCATGGGGTGGGAATGTTGTTTTTATGGGGAAAATTCTGTTGACAGGCATGCTTTTTTCAGACTGTCCAGAGGCCTCCACACAGTTTTCTCCTTGAAGTGTCTTGGAGTCAGAATTTGGATCTGCTTCTATTGCAGACTTCTGAAATTGATCTCAAATATGTGGATCACTTGTTGTTGCCAGAAATCAACAATGTAGTTTGTTTTTGCTGCTGCAAATGTTGGAGTGAGCAACTCCAATTTGAGTTCTGCACACTCAATGAAAAGAATTTTTAGCCAGAGTCCATGTTGAAAAAGGTAAAATGCCAATGGCTGACAGGTGTCTGACCTTCTGTGGTTGACCCTCAGCTGGAAAAACTTTTCCTGAGATGTGGAAAAGAAACTGAAAATAACAATGCACACACACTGCAGGAATTTGCAGGTTCAGCTAAGTGCATGACAATTCCCCTCTCTTGTGTGGATATTTTGTTCCCGCTGGAGAAAAAGACTGCAAAGCCCCTGGTTAAAGGAGCTGGGCTTTGAAAATTTGGCATTTCCTTTTGTGGCTGGCACCGCTTCTGTCTACATCCTTCAGGAGATGACTGTGGGGTGGGACACACAAATTCCGCAATTCTAAAAAGACACAGAAAGTGGGATTCGCGGAAAACGCACAGAAAATGGATTGGGAGAGCTTTGCATGTAGCCAATTGTTTTCAATCCATACAATTTGTCCTTTTTGAATCATTTTTTCTCATTGCAGCCTGCAGGCAAGATGTGTCTGCCCTGAGTGAAAGCCTGAGTACGGGATCTATCCAGATATAAGTGGAGAGGCCTGTGTGGGCTTGCCACTTGGGGCCGTGGCTATGTCGTGTCTCTCCACAAATGAGGGGATGAGCTGGATACCTGCAAGCTTCATCCGCCTGGACCAGCGGCAATAGAGACATGAACCGACAGGCACCTGCAGGACAAGGCCAACAGGCAAACAGCCAAGAGGCAACCTGCAGAAGGCAGCCAGACTTTTTTTTTCTACCAACAAAAATGAACATTTGGGGGTTTTTTTGGTTCTGCTTTGAAGCTTTGTGCTGGAGTTTCTCTGACCACTCCAAGTCAGCAACGCACTGAGGTTCTGTTTGACGGTTTTTCTTGAAGGAACCTTTGGGGCTGGGCTTGTTCCAATTTCTGCAAGGGCCCTGAAGAGGATAGAAACAACACCCCAGTTTTCCCTCTCTCCTTTTTTTTTTTTAATATGGAAAGGGAGGAATTGTGGTACTGACTCCTGAGTGGATCTCAGAGAGAACACAGCAACAAGCTGGAGAAAGCAATTCCTTTTTTAACTTGTCTTGAATTCTAATAGTTAACTCCATTTCTAAAGGGAAGTTCTGTAGTTTCCCAGGAGAAATCCTTGATGAAAGAACGTAAATACGAAAGATGTTTTGGTAAGGTGCTTTCCCTGACCAGTGAAAGAGTTGTGTTTTGTTTGTAGTTAATTTTCTTGGACTGACTCTGCTGGAGACACACAGACACAGTCAGATGGACGACTTCCAGCGGAACGGCTGGAGAGAGAAGATTTGCTCTCTGTTTCTTGATGATATATTGATATAAATAAATAAGCCTTCTGATTTCAATCTATGAACGCAGAGTGATTTGTAGACCAGGCCCTCGAAAAAGGACCACATCATTTTACACCACTGCTTTCCATACACAGACCCACCTCCAGCCTCAGCTGCCTCCCAAAAGCTATCAAACTCCCATAAAAGGAGTTATATTCTAGCCCATTATTTTCAATGAAGGCTCGGACACACACTGAGGTTGGCCTGGTCCAGAAACATCAATCTTTTACACCATCAATGGACCCTCCTTAAGTGTCCCAAACATTGCCTGCCTGGGGGGCAGCTGGGCTCCTCCAGTTCAGCTCACCCTTGGAACCTGGCCTCTCCTCTCTCTGCTGACATGGAGAGGCATACACCAAAGAAATCCTCAGAGAAATCACAGAAAGGCTTGCTTGGGTTGAAAGGGACCACCTATGGATGCCACGTACTTGGCCAGGTTGCTCAAAACCCCATCCAGCCTGGCCCTAAACACTTCCAGGGATGGGGCAGCCACAGTTTACCTGCGCAAGCTGTTCCAGTGCCTTGCTACCCACTGAGAAAGAATTTCTTCCTAACATTTAATATGAATCTCTCCTCTGTTAATTTAAAACCATGCCCCTTGCCCTGTCACTATTTCCCTGTGCAATCAGTCACCTATACACCAGCTTGTTCCACCAGCTATCCCCTCACGATGCTGGGCCTGTCTCCTTGGGCGTCTGCCCATGGCACTGGCAGGATGGAGAGTTACTGACAGTAATAATGTAAGTTCAGCACTGACAATCTTGAATCACTGAAAAATGTACATTTTCAAATACACACATTTTTCTAAAGCTTAGCTCTTAATTTTAGCATAGCTGGGGTATAATTTTTGAACATGTAGCACTGACATTTCTCATTGCTATCCTTGCACTGGATCAACTCATCTGAAATAGATGACATCCATCTATTTTCACTTGAAATAGTATTACTCACACTAGAAAAGTTCCTCTGTAAATAGTATCTCAAACATTGACAATTGACTTAGAATGAGATGGCTACTCAGAGGTGAAAAAGTCATCCGGGATAATTTCTTTTTCCCCCAATTTTAGAGGATATATATGTGCACACCATAATCCCATCTATCTAACAAGAAAGCTTTACTTCAGAAAGAAAAATCGCTTTGAACTTTCATGCTGAGCAATACTTAGACATAGGAAACCTTCAGCTTAACTCCCCTGAACTCCACAGGCATACAGAACTGCAGCCAACATTTGTGATTTACACCATCCTGCATGTCCCAAAATACTTTCTGGTGATGCCTGAGGCTTTGTTAAGGATTGATGTGAGACTGCTCTCAGGCTCATCTGTCCTCCTTGTCTTCAGATACAACAGTGTTCTTGGTTTACTGAATGAATTTTTGGATACTGCTGAGCCAATTCTGAGAACTGCAGGCAGAAAGGACATGGAACAGACCATTCTCAGGGACAGTCTGGAGTCACTCTTTCAAATGCCAGAGAAACAGTTCCCTTGTTCCCTGAGACAGTAAATACTTAAGCAAGATATCATTTAAAAAAAGGTGCCTGAAAGGCAGGGAACTGATTTGGTCTGCCTTCCTTTAATAATAAAAACAGGTTTTTTGAGACCGAGGCCCAGATTTTGCATTAATTCCAGCTATGAGTAGAACAAAACGAAGGGACATTTAAATGAAAAAAAAGACCAAAACAGTTATGTTTCAAAATGTCCTTGTACTATAGGCATAAAAAATGACTTCTTTTGCTTAGTCCTCACATTATCTGCTTAGTTCCTGTTCAGGTCATAAGACAGCCTGAGAGATCAGCAAAATAATCAAGGAAAGTAAAGAATAAACTGTAAGGAGGGGAAAAATCACTTTTTGTTGTAGGTAGAATTAAAATACTTCCAAATTCAAAAGACACTTTAGTAATACCTGTTGACATTACTTATTAGCCCACTGAGGTAAGAACTGCTTTGCTATACACTTACCATCCGCTCCTGGGAAGCTCCTCCTTAACCACTACTGTCCAAAACACTAAGAAAAGCAGCTAATTCCTGGTGGTTCTGGCATTTTTAAGACACCAGCAGAAGACACCTTCCAAAGAGTTTTTCCTGATGTTAGTTGGGAAGATGCAGAGAAATCAAGGTTATTGCTCTGCTCTGCTTCACCCGTGAAGGACACACAATTGCTGCCATAGAGCTGCTCTCAGCTTTGTGAGGGCATCCTCCAGGTGCTCCAGCGCTGCGACCACATCCCACCCTGAGCACATCCCACCCACGGCACCCACCTCCTCCCACCACCCCTCTGCTGGCAGTGGGGGCTCATGGCGTCACTCTCAGCAGCCCAGACACTCTCCAAAGGCTTCAAATCCTGTAACAGAAGAAAAAGAGAAAAATACAGCAAAAGTACATTGCCCAAGACTGCACAAGAGATACCTCCTTCTGATTTTGAGAAAGTGCTGGTCGTAGTTTCTAACAAATACTGTTTTTTGTATGAAAACCTGCACAAGAGGTGACTTCATGCAGCAGTTCTCAAAGCTGTTTTCTACCCTGCAAACTATAAATAAAATTTGTGTGGCTAACGAGTGAATTAATCAGCTAACTATTTCATACAAATGTGAGTAATCGGACAAAACGGTGAAAAATTACCTCTCCAGCTGCAAAGGTACTTTAAAAATATGTATTTGGTTTCCTTTAATCCTAGCAGGTAAGTTTACCATTAAAATTACTACTTACCTGAACATATTTTGGTGATTGTCTGATTCTAATTTCATAGATATTAAGTAAGGATTTCCTATTTTGAGTCTAGTAAAATGCACACATTCTAGCACCTGGATGAATACTTGGCATAACATTCAGGCAGGAAAACAAATCTGCATATTTAATACTGCCAAAGGGAATCTGTCAAAACCAGTGCAAAGAAGCACTGGATTACATCAAATACATTTCTAATTCTTGCTTGAGGAAAAGTAAATTTAGAGTTAATCAAACAGCAATCAATCAGCTGCATTATTAGAAGACAGGATTTTTCAGCTCCAGTTTAAATTCATTAAAAGACCTTTGCTGTGCTTTGTTTTTTGAGTGATGGTGTGATCTGCTGCAGAACCACTAAGCCTCTCCTCACTCAAGTGGATCTCTGTGAATAACCACCAGGCACTCAGTAACAAAGAGCTCTGGGACAGGTGAATGTGTAGGGATGACATGAGGAGTGTCACTTGACAGAAATTACAGAAGAGAGAAGCACAGCTATCAGCAGGTTTGTGTTATCTCCTGTAAAATAGTGTCCAGCTGTGCAGAACCAGTGGCTGTAAACATAGAACCAGCTGAACATCAGGGCCCTGGCCAGGTAACTCTGTGCCCTTTCCCCCTTCCCAGAGGGTTTTCTCCCCATGAGGGCAGAGGCACATACAAGAAAGAAGCCTGAATCAGTCCAGATCCTGTTGCAGCTACTTCTGTCTCAAAGAGAACTTAGTAAGGCTTACTTCCCCAAACCACTCAATTTCACTCAAAACACTTAAATGAAACAATCTCACATACAAATTTAGGAAATCAAAAACTCAAGTGTAAGGCAATGCTGAAGCAAATACTTGGCTCCCAGTCAGAAATCCACCCATTAGAATTCAGTGCATCTCTCATACTGCACAGCTGAAGTAGCAGCAAAAGAACTTATATTACAGATATATAGTTTTGGAAACTTTATTTTAGGTTTGTTTGCTTTTGTTTTTTTTTTTTTTTTTGACTGGGCATTATTCTTGGCATTAAGTATCCATGTGTTGTCAACCTCCTGATGATAGTTTCATTAAAAAAAACCCTGAATTTGACCCTTTTTATCAGCTTATATATATATATCCTTCTCAGATAACCCTAAACCTATGCATGGGGGACTATCCACTGGCAGCTAGTAGCAAAAAATAATCCTGTTAGCACCTGCAAGTAATTTGCAGATTACATGCAATACCAGCAGTCCAGTAACACCTCCGAGGTCAATGACAGCTGAATCGGAATTACTGCTAACTTCTACCAGTAAGAGAGAAGAATTGGATACGAAGCATTCAGACAACACAGATTGGATATTTTTAATTTCCTTTTTTTTTTTTAAATTTATACTACCATGAATCTTCCTTACACCAATTTAAATTTCAATGAGCTCCAAAGATGTGCCTTAAAAAGAAGAGGAGCTGCTGGCAGGCACATTTTTCTGCTGGCAGAATATGTTCCTCAAACAATTATGTCTTATCACAACACTCACTTAAAATTTTATATCAAACTGTATCATGGGGCCCTTTTAAAAACCCCTCATTAATGATGATTATGTAAGTACCATTAGATGTGAGACATTCCCATATTGCTCGTAGGAGTTATGATTTAATTCTGTTAAAATCTACTCTACCATTTGTGTAATCACTCCTGACATTTTACCTTTTGTTTTGTAAAACATTATTGTCAGTCACAGGAAAAAAAAAAAAAAAAAGAAGATATTTTGGTTGTCATTGCAATCTGACTGAAAAGATGTTATTAATTAGATCTTGTACACAGTTATACCTGAAAACTCACTGACAGCTCTTGGGAGAAGATGTATTACTGAAAAACAGTTGTTATTTAGGTCTCTGAGGCAACACCAAGGCACTAATAAATCCCACACACATTCCTGTGGTTAGGCTGGTATTATTCAGCATTTGCGGGGAATAATTCAACTTTGGCCTTTCATAGTGACTAGCATAGCTCAGAGTGGTCCATGACTCTAGGGACCACTACACAGGAATATCTGCACTTGCTTTAACTCAGGAGATGAGTTTGCAAACACACAGGGAGCAGAGCTGAGAAGTCACCATCCTCACAAGACATAACAACAAGGTTCTGGTTTAGAGAACCTAGGCTGGGATTTTTATCAAAAGGAGGAGGGCAAAGACATTTTACCAGAGCTGGAATTTTCATTTTCTGTTTGTCACTCATTTAATTTTTTTGTCATCAGAAGGGTTACAGAGAAAATACTCTTTCACAGGATAAATAAGTAGAAACAGCTACAAGATTCCAATTGTCTGTAGCTAGAGCTTTGACCAAGTCCCTTAACTAGCAGCAAGTTTCCTTTCACAGAAGTTAGTGGTAGCCCTCCTCAAGTTAATATTACACTACAAATATACACTACATATATAACATATATTCTCCTGAGTGGAGACAATGTCCATCTCATAAACAAAGAGGATAATTTTATTAAATTATTATAATAAACATTGGGTTTTTTCAGCATTTTAATTTTAGTGCCCATATCTTTATAGGGAATAGGGAATTTCACTAAGAAAGAAGTTCTTAAAGTTCTTACTTACCTTGGTCACATAGGACACAGGGAATTAAATTCTCCTCCATAATGTGCTCTTTGGGCTGGGGCTTCTGAGTACTCTGAAGGTACATATGATGTGAGTGGTGATCAAATTACTTCATGAGGAAAAGTTCATCAGTCAGGGCAACTGCTTAAAATGCAACATAAACAGGTCTGTGTCAATATTTTGACTTTGTGTAAACAATTCAAGCTACATCACTCTGGAGATAATGACACATAATGCTGTATAAAATGCTCTGAAAGGGTTTTACTGAATTAATTTGCATTTGAGCTCTGGAATAAAATTGGTCTGCAGTGGAAAAGTGCAAATTTCTGTGGTCCTGTTAAATGTGATCCTAACACGATCTGGAGCTTCCAGAATGCATCCTGGGAAAGGGCTTCACTACTACATGGTAAAAGGGAAAAGAATGATTTTCAGAGCCTGCACTGTCTTTAATCCACTTCCAGAGCTTCAGAAATTCAGTATGACAGACTGGAATATATGATTCTGTCTGACTATAATTGACCTATTTCTTACCACTCCGATGCTACACCTCTGGGGAAACACTTTTTCTCCTTTTTGCAACATCATGAGTTCAAGCTGGAAAAGGACAGTGATCAGTGTTTTAGAACTCTGCTAGTAAAACTAAGGAAAAGCAATCTGTACATAGTAGTTTATTTAGATGCCCACAAATTTTAAATCATTCCCCTTCATATCTCAGCCCACTGGGTATCTTATCCAACTGAATTACCATTGGGTTTTACAATGTGATATACAAAATGAGCTGACATTATGATTTACAAACATCCTTTGAGTATCATATAAAACACAACTCTTTCCCTTATTTTACAATCATCAGGGCAATGCAAATAGAGTCAATACATTAGTAGCTGAAGATGATGGGGCATTTTAAGAAAATAAATTTAACTGTACCACACAAAGCTGTTAACTAAAACAAAAACTGTTTAAAAAATGGAATAAAGTTATCTGAATGACTGAAAGTAATTTTATATTCTTTGCCACTGTCCCCTTATAAACATAATAGTACTTCATTTAAAAGACAATTAATGTTTTCACTGTATAGTCACACTTCGTTCTTATTAATCAGTTTCACATTTTTTGCATGAAACTATGAAAAACTCACAAATGTAGACTTTCCAAACTGTAGCCACTATACTTATTTCTGCAATCTTTTCCATATATTCAATGTGTTTAATTAAATCAACAAAAAGAAAAAAACCACTACACAAATGAGAATAAAATACAACAGCACATTAAAAATGTGACATTTAAGCTGTAGATGCATCGCCATAGAAATATATTCTTGTTGTAATGCCACAAACCTTCTAGCCTCATGAAAAAAATAGACATTAGCTGAAGAAAATCTAAGATCTAATCTCCATATAGGGTTAAGAGTCTTGATTTAAATTTCTGTCTAAACTTAGGTGCTCAACAACACAATAAATTTAAGTATTTTTGACTGCCATAAAATAAGAAAAGACAAAATCTGTTTCTGAGCTGTTAATTAGGTGATGGAAGTTACCAAGCGTAAAGGTCTCCTGTCCTGCATGTTGCTGGAACAGGTGCCTCTGCACTTTGTCACTAAGGCAGCAGTAACTGAGGATGACAGACATTACTACCGTAAATACAAAAGAGGAAAAATTCTGAACTCATCAATGATGTTACAAATGCAAGGCAATTTTAACCTAGTCAACTTAAACTATATTATCTTAAGGGTCTCTGACTGTTTTATCGCTATATAATCCAGAGGAATTATACTCAAAAGAATACTGATCATGACTGGTGACTCTTTCTTGAGCGTGTTGAATTGGCAGTGGAATGGGGTTTTAGTTCCATTTCTCACTATAGGAGTCTTGTTGCTGCTCTGCATGTTTGGAGAAGAAAGTGCTTATCCTGCCATTTCATTCAGTTCATGGCATTTAATTTTACAGTTTAAGACAGACTTTTTTTGATTACTTTCATTCTGTCCATACCTTTGAATGCTTTAAAGTTGGACAGCTGTGAAATATAAGTACTATGCAATTTGACTGTACATACATACATATTTTCATAAATACATCTAACAGGGACCTTGGAACCAAGTATGTGATATCATGGGACAAAATCACGACAGGCTGTCTTATTTGTAAAGTCTAGATTCAAAGTAAGAAGAGCTGAATTCTACCAATGTTGTCAATACACAAATTAAAACAAAGATACAGCATTAGTTTACCCATGAAATAATTTAAACATATTTGCAAATTTCTTGACAGGAAAGGTGTGTAATTTACAACACTGAAAACTTGTAGCAACCATTGATTTCTATGTGCTGTACTGCAAGTCACCCGGACAAGGCTAGCAAGGATGAGCATCGTGATAGGTCCCAAAGGCAACTCCCAAACATCTTCCTCGCTCGGAGACTTTGGTAATTGTCTGTTGTATAAAATGCCAATGCATACGGCTTCCTTTCAGGTGTTAACTCCAGTAGTTTTCCTCCCTTGGCACAGTCCAGTCTGACCAGGTCAGTTATTGTTGAGACACTCTAAATCCACCGAGCAGCACACATTCCCATTCTGCACAGACAAACAAGCAGAACAGGTGACAAAAAGCAAAGGGCTGGTGGCAGGCAGAGATAGGTGCATCCCTGACAAATCTACCACCTAAAAACACCTGCCTCCAACATCCAGGGTGTCGGCATTGCTCCCAATGGTAGCACTTTGAGGAGGCCGACTTTGCCAAATAGCACCAAATTGGCCTGAACTACCACAGGAACGTGAAACCTGGATGTAGTCTCTATAATAAAATACAGCACAGCAATGGCAACAGAGATGGTTGCATTTTTCTCTCATGCAAGAAAGTTAATGAAGAGAATTTTGATGTGATCCACACAGGGAAGCTTTCTGCTTGTCTGAAATTAGCAGACAGGTCAGGTTGTTGGTTCATGGCAGATATGGAGGGGATGGGGGCAACATAAACACCATACAGCTTTGGAATTTAATGCATTGTTAAGTATCTTTTTCTAACATCCAGTCATTTATAAAGCTACCTCATGTAATAAAAAAGTACAGCAACCACTAAAAGCCCAAATGAGCAATTTTTTTTTTCTTTTTTTTAATCCATCACAAATCTACAGAAGAAAACCTCAAAAGAATGGCAGAAAAGCTACCTTCAATAATTTAAAGCCCTGGGGCAATAGCTTGCTCTCCCAGAGTGAACAGAAGAACATTTTATATAACCCAAATCAACATTTTCATAATTCTGATATTAGCACAGTGGGGTCATCACTGCACAAAGCAAGGGAAATAGACTGCACTCCTGCATGAGAGCGATTGGATTAAATACATTTTGATGAGATCAGGGAACAGAAACTTTGACATTCCCTTCCCATCACTACTGTGGGAGTGCCTTTATCTTGGAGCTGCAATGCCTTTTTACTTGTGTGCTTGCTGGTAAAACTTTTATATTAGTGGTTTTGCCTCAGCTTACCAGCTCTGTAACACACATTTTCATGAACATCCACACTAGGTAATTATTGAAATGTTACCCTTGACTCATACTGAGAATGCCTGAAGGGCACTTGAACAGAATGTCTGAAAGTTGCACTAGGATATTAACATATCTGTGCTCAACATTTTCAACAAGGAGAGAATTGTTTTGTTTACACTCTGACAGACAGAAAACACGTGGGTTTTCTGCAGGCTCTCAGGTCTCATTTATTTCCCCAAGACCTTAACGTGAGCCTCCAAGGGCAGAAAGGGACCCTGATTTTATTCAGGTACATTCCAGGAGCATTCCGGCTGGCCCACCGTACCTTGCATTTGCAGGTTGTACAAGGAGATCCCACCATCGTCCATACAGCGCCACTAAGCCTTGTGATTCCATAGCCATCCGGACAGGTTTTCCTGATGTCATAGGTGATATTGTCAGCCAGACAGGGGTCACTGACGCAGTGAGGACAGCATTCTCCTTCTGAGATGGCTGTGTACTCACAGTTCAGCGTCGGGCACTGAAGAGGCCAACAATCCACCTCTCCTTCCTATAAAAATGGAAGCAAATGTCATTGAGCTTGCCATTTACGAACCACCAAGAAACTTCGTACCCTTTTGAATGGAAAAGCACTGTTTTGCCAAAATTGCAATAAACTGAATAATTCAGATCTCAGTTTGGTTGATCAGACCAATACATGTTTGAATACTGAGCTGAAGTTTCCCAAATGTAGCAGATTATAATTTGGTTGATTTTGACTAAACAACACCACTGTCATCACCGTAGCAGGGGAACTTGAGTTCTTTGGGGTTTTTGAAGGCAGTGTTAAACACTGCGTACTAGTATTTCCAGACTATAATTTTTGCTGTGATTCCCTTGCAGACTCATGCACTCTTTCTACTCCTGGTCACATAAACATCTCTGCAGGATCACAGCAAGTTTTTAAATAGAAAATTAACACTGCAGATAGATGTAGGTCAGTATGTTTGAGAAGCACTGAACATCGATCTACGTAGCAACAGCCAATATCAACATTGTCAGCTCCTAAAGGAATTGTTAGAACAATACCATTTGTGTTGGTTTCATTCCTTTTTTAAAAAAAATATTATTTTTATTTGAAAGAAACCTGCTACAGTTTAGTAGATAGAGACATGGAAAAGACACAAACATCAGGTCAATTCTGCACAGTATTGATCTGTACATCTAAATTTAACCTGGAAAGGACTTCAATAACTTGCATTATACTGCTCTGTAAACACTTCAGATGCTGAGAACATCACACACTGCAGAGAACGTTACATACAACACTGATTTAGGGCATCACTGTCTTACAGCTCTGGATGTTATCCCAATCATAAAATTAGGCAAAAAAACTGCAAGCCACAACCTTAATACTTACTCTATGCATTATGGATAATTACGTTATGACAGTAACTTAGCCTTGTATCTAATTTTCTTCCTGATGCTCAGACACCTCTTGATTAGTAACATATATAAAGACTATGTTATACAGACAGCTATAAATGGAAAACTGGTAATTTTCATGAACTTCATTGGTGCACTAATTAGTATATCTATGGAAAACTTAAAAGCTTTAAAGGAACAATCTATAGTGTCTAAGGAGAAAATAAGTTTTTGTTATTTTGGATGTTTTTCTAGTAATTTCAGTCTTCTTTATCCTTCTTTATTTAATTTTTTCCAATTTATACAGCGGCACCGGCACTCCATGTTTCCAGATATGCAGAATTCGAATAAATAAATAAATAAATAAATAAATAAATTGTCCCTTTTGACAAGATAGGCTCACCAGACGTAAATAAAAACTGAAAATTCTCCAACCAACTCCACTGCATGTACATGAAAAAGGTTTGAAAATGTCATTTAAAGATCAGACAACCTTACAGAAGTTCTCAAAAGCAGACTAATGCTAAGATTAATATAGTGCCAAGGTTCTGTCAACCTTTTCATTTTGCTCATTAGACCTACTTATTCAGCAGTAAGACAAAAACTGATGGAGAAGCTTTCAGTTCTCTGAGGCTCAATAAGTGCTTTATCACCATCTGAAAAAAGTGCTTTATCACCAGTCTGAAAAGCAGGTGAAGAGCCATGAACCTGCCTCCAGGTCTTGCTAAAAATCATAATCCTTATTATTCTTACTCCTATCCAAACTGCTTTACTCATACCAGGCAACGGCACTGCTGGCAGCTGTAGGTCCAGTTGTCCCCACTGCGGTAGAGCTTGTGCCCAGTTTGGTCGAGACACTGGCTGGTGACACGAGTGTCGCACTCTGGGCAGCAGAAGAGGTCAGCGCTGGGGTTCCTGCAGTCACAGGCTGTTCTCCGGCAGAAAATCCTCCCATCCTGTGAGGACACATTGCCCTGATGTCAACCACAAACTGCCAGACAGCAACCCAGGTAAGGTCACAGGGTGTACACATCAAAGGGCACATCTTTGGCTTATCAGGAAATAGTAATTTCTTAGTGTTTTCCACACCAATAAGGACTGGATCTTGTCAGTCGTAATACAACAAATACTAGTACTATCCCAATTTCTGTCAGTGCATGGATCCAATTCTGTCTGAATCTGAAAACACTGTTTTCCTGTCTCCAGCTAACTGAATTTAAAAGCAGTCAGTATCTCAGTGAAATACAGTGAAGCAATTTCATATCTCATTGGCTACATCAACAAACTCTTCAAGCAGTTGCCACTCTAATACATACAATATTTATTTAGCACTCCTTTGACAGAATGTACCACTGTGAAGAAAGTAAGTTGAATAAAGGTAGACCCTTTAACTTAATCAGAGCAAAATACAGCACAATCACAGTAGCACTAATTGTTCTGTATTCTGACCTCTGTGTCTGTCCCACATCTGGACCTACAGAACACCAGCTTAAAGATAAAAGAACTTATCATCAATCATTATAAGTCAGCACACGTATTACAGCGGGTCTGGATAAAACTATATTCTGCTTTGGATCACAACTATACAATTCTAAAGCAACTCCATTTATTTAATTGCAGTTTTTCCTAGCCTCATAAGAACCTTGTTCTGAGTCTATTATCTGATGTAAGGAAGAAGATTTCATTGCACCAAATATAGGAACACCCTTCAATGCAAGGGAATTTATTTCCTCTGATCCTTGAAAAAAACTTATTTCTAGTAAGAGTGAGTGCAGCCCAGGATGTTTTTTCCACAGGCACACAAAAAGCCGTAGCACAGCATAGGATCACAGAATGGTTTGGGTTAGAAGGGACTCTAAGCTCATCTTGTTCTAACCCCCCTGCCATGGGCAGAGACTCCTTCCATCAGACCAGGTTGCTCAGCATGTAGCATGGGGGGTGACTGCTTATGGTTTGATGTAGGAACCAGCTTTCGGCTCCTGTTTTAAAGCAAAGCTGGTCTTGTCCACAATGCAACATGTACAAAATTAGCATCAGGGCATCACAATGCCATGTCAGTTCACTGCCACTGCTTTATTTCATCGTAGTTTTGAATGGATTAGAGTATTTTTTGCTATTGTAAAAATAATTAACATTATTTCTTATGCCTAACAAGCAAAGCTGAAGACAATGAAGAATTATGAGAAAGTAGAAAGCATGCCAGGTTAACATGGACCTGAACTGCTTTTGCCAACTGCAGCGCATATATTACTCTATAAGCTTTGTTCAGTGTTGTATCAAACTAAGATAAGTTTCTGCACTAGTGGCTAGATTGCCACTTTAGCTGTGGGAGGAGGAATAAATAAGCTTTATCTCCTTATTCAGCAGTCTGAGTAAATCATAAATAAGAATGGCAGCAGTCCATTTCCTTAGCCATGGGTTCAGTCAGCTCTCGATGCACATGGAAAGCCAGCTTAGCCCAGGAGGTCTGTCAGGATGATCAGCTCCAGGCATGTGGGGCTGTGACAGGAATCCAGGGAACTTTGACCATGGAAGTCTCTCTCCTCTTCCGTGCTGATTAATAATGGCTAACAACAGCCCATCTGCTTAAATCTAATTCAGTTTCTAAGCTTTCATGATCAGTTTTCAAAATTCCCCTTTTGGCTGGTGACAGTGCTGGTAATTCTGTGCTTCCTTGAGCATGTTTTACGTTGCCTTTACTCTCTGTATTTCAGAACACTGAAAAAACCTGATGATTTTGCCAGAGAACTCTTGGTAATCCTAATACACTGATACTCTGTTTCATCTGTAAGCATCTGTGTTTTGTGTACAACCCCATTAGCTCTACACCTTTCAAAAAACATTTTTATCCCTATACTGCAGTGACACAAAGCCTCTTAAGCTAAACTATCTCATGTGCATCTTTGCAGCTCAGCAGTAGCCCTGAGAAATGCATAGAAAATTGAGAAATATATATAGAAAACCTTATTTTCTTCAGGTGAGTAATAACAGATAGCATCTTATTTCTACCTCTTCCTTCCCACCTTCCTCACTGAATCAGTTCTACATTCTTCAAAAGCATCAGTGGTATGAACATAAAATTGTTCTTATCCAAGGAAAAACTGACACACAAGAGAATCACTGTTTAGGGTGATTCAAGTTTTCACAGAGCCCCAAAGCCAGTTTGGAAAGAAATCAGACCCTGCAAAAACCAAACTACCAAATGATTCTCACCTTCAGGAACACACATTAGCTTAGCAGATCCCCTTGCTCCCAGTGCTTTTTTCATACAGGGAAGGGAGGGTTATGTTTAATCAGAAGACAGACTCAAAAGCCCAGACAGATATAGCCAGACTGCAACAGCCAGGCTTTGTTTTTTTCATGAGAGAGCACTACAGCTCCCCACTCCAAATTCTACCAGCCTTAAATCTGATGGTCTACTAAATCCACAACAGTTCAGAAAGACACCTATATAAGACATGTCAAATATTCTTAAGGAACAATTTTAATTTATAGTTTTGAGAATTTATGATTTTGTAAACTTTAGTTACATTTAGATGAACAAGAATGGTTTGAAGACATTGCATCCAGTGAAACACTGAAATAGCCTGTGCTTCAGTAATGACACTTTGCTTCATTATAAAATGAAACAATATAATTTCCTATATTCCATAGTATCCTACTTCACAAATAGCCTTGAATTCATTAAGTAAGGCATTTAATTTCCTTTGCATCAGATTATAAATTAAAGTATTTTAAAAACGGTAAATATGTGTTTCAGCCAATGCACAAAATATATCCACCTGACTTTTGCCAGAATAACTATAGAAAAAAAAAAGCCAGTTTTATTTCAAAACTGAAATGATTTGTCTCCTGGATAAAAACAAGTAAGTAGGATCATTGCAAAGCTTGAGTAAGTATAAGGAATGGTTTAGTTATTTTCTGATCTTTTCCTCCCTGCAAACTGAGCAGGCTACAAAAGATCAAGCAGGGCCAGTTCTCCATGCAACTGCATGAAAATTAGAAGTTTGAGAAGTAGTCTGGTGTATTGGAAGCTATCAGGATGTATAAAAATGTATTTCATTAAAAACTGAGTGAAGACTTCACATTCTGCCTGAGATGCGATAGACGAGGAGCTCTTCCTGTTTTTCCTGTTCTATACACAAGAATTTGCTCTTCAAACAGGCAGCTCCTCGACTGAAATTAAATGCAAATGTTAATTCACAGAGGGAAAAACTGAAGTGAGGAAGACATATAGTAAGAGTCATAACAAGTGTCAGGCTTAGTTTAAACTATGTACTAGTAAACCGTTTCTGTATTTTCATATACTACTAAGAACATTCAATGTAAGATATACATGCAATAAGAAATGGCAAATAAAACAAATTACAAGCAACCTAAAATGTGAATACTAATAGTTATAATTCTGCAAAGGCAGACCACATGTCTTCACATATATGAAACTGTTTATTCTATTGACTGGAATCTTTTCATAAGCTTGCCAGTTCCCCAAGATTACCATAAAAGCTTGATATAGATTCAGTAAAGTTGTACACTTCAGCTTGTGAAAGGAGAAGTTTTAGGGAGCTTGAGGCTACTTGAAGCAAAAAAAGTAGCAACTAACAAGAACATATTCCCTACTGAGCCCAAACCAGCAGTGTACTTTTTAGGCTCTATTTACTCTGAAGTCTTAATTTTCCCTTGCAAAACATGTTTGCAAAACACCATTGCAAAACAAAAAGGATGAGGCTTTCAGCTTCTTGCAACTTCAAAACACTTCTTTCTCTTTGTCCCTTCTCAAACCCTCTCATGCTTCTCTGGCTCCCAAGCATTGAGACATGGAGACTGATAGGCCAATTCCCATGCTCCATCTTCCACTTTTCACAGAGGCCAAAACTTAAGTCCACTTGAACTCATGTATGGGCCTATAGTGCTCTGCTGTGCCTTTGGACAGCTTTAACCATGCTATGAACAAATCAGGTCAAAGTGACCATAAAAGACCAACCACTTCTCAGATTAGGGCGTTTCTAAAATTCTTCTGATTTCAAAGACAGCATTCCTCTGTTAACAAGTGAAAATGAAGAAAGCAGAGCCAAATGTTCTTCTAATTTGGTTACCATACTCAGGANGGACCAACAAAACCCCCCCACCCTGATCTAAATGTTAACTCTTAAGACACATCCACTGATACTAGACCTGGCTTCTCCAAACATGCAGAGAGAGCTGCACTGCCCAAGTGGAAGAGCTGCCAACCAAGGCCAAGCTGGGATGAGAAGGAAAAAGCTGGCCTTTGCCCTACTTCACTTTGAGGAAGTTAAGTGCCAGTTGCTCGGTCTTCTAACCTTCGACTCATGCTCAGACCTTTCTTCTCATCCAGTTAATTCACATGTATTCCAAACAAAGAGAAACACAGCCAACAGGAAGTTGGCTGACTACAGTTCTGAGAGATGCATATTCATACGAAAGAGAAATTAAAATCAGTTTTCAGCATTTCCAGTAAGCATGCTGGAATCAGCACATTGTGTTAAAGGGTAATGCTCTGGACCACAGGGTGACATGGTAGAAGGGTTAGCCCCTAGGGCTAACAGGGTTAGCCATTATTAAGTTATGGTGTGTGATTGTGCAGAATAAGAAACAAAATGCCTTCCTAGAAGAATATCCCCATCCCAGCTTCAGTGTCCACAGCAGAGCTTACCTTTTGCCTCAGTGCCTTGGGCTTAAGCTAATATTTTTGCCAACAACAGTAGCACTGCAATACTAGGTTTCTGACATGAGCCCAGCGAATTAAAGGACTCCTGAAACCCAGGCCAGCTGGACCTCACCTTGCAGGAACAAACAGAGCATCTGTCCTCTCTCAGGGTCCACACCTGCCCGTTCCGCTTGAAGCCACCTTCATGGGGACAATCTCCAGTGCAAGATGGTCCAGATGGACAAAGGCAGTCAAACCCTCCTTCCAGGTTCACACAGGCTGAATCATTCCAACAGGTGTGGATCTTTAAGGCACACTCATCGATATCTGCAAAAGAGGAGATTTATAAAAGCTTTGGGCACATTTTTCATGGGGCAAGTTTTATTTCTGCATTAAGTAATTACTGCTTATTCTGCCTTGCTGGTGGATGAGGGTGTATTCCTTTTAATATCTTCCATATTTACTTGGTAGACTTTAAGCACTGATGGTTTTTAGGTTATTCTTCAGCATTTATTTTGATTCCACCAAGAATTCTTGAGCTATCTCCATCAGGCTTAATTGCAAATGCCGAGTCTGAGGTACCTAGTGGAACCATATATCAATGACAAATTTGAACCTTCAGATAAGGGTGCATGCTCATTTCCCAGTGACTGGAAACCAGTGAGCAGAGTGACTTTCTGTCAACTAGACCAGTCTCTGTTATGGGTTTTACATCAAAATCGAAGTGCATTAATCTTTAAAATTTCCTAGCACAAGCAACATTCCCCACACTAAAACCAGTCAGTTGCAGCCTTTTCCCATTGCTGGAAGGTATAAGTGAATTGGGGAAAAAAAAAAGGAAATAAAAAGAACTCAGAGGCACCTAATAAACATAAAAAAAGGTCTTAAAGCTATGCAGCATGATTTAGCAATGACACAAAGAATAGGTGACAAGAGAATATCATTATACACCAGAGAAAAGTGAATTACAGCATCCCATTAAATTTGCTTTTGGAGGGTAAAATATAATTATGCAGTATGAATTTATCTAGGGAGTTCATGCACTGTTCTTTTTCTTGCAATGAAAGCTATTTGATTTTTAAGCACGTTGTTAAAAATAGGTGTTTCTTTCAGACGGTAAGTTTGGACTTTTCTTAAACAATATATTGACAAATTGTCCACATGAAATACCAGTAAACTCGTGGGTGTCTTTTGTTCCAACATGAACAATGAAAACTAATCAACAGTGGAAGGAAGGCTGGAAAAGAAAATCCTTTAGAAGCATGTGATGGTTTCTGTTGTGATAGTGCAAGAACAGTATTAGATGAATTCAGAAATTACAAGGAAGAACCATCATACTTATCATTTGAAGTTACCTTATTGCTAGGGTGAAATTTTAACTGTTCAGTATTACCCAACAGCACTTTTAATTTCTCTCTAAACCAACAAATTCAAAAGAATTCACGAACAAAAGTTACCTGAAGTCTAATTTAGGTGGGATGTGATGGCCAGTTGCCCTACTTTTTGGACAAGTGCCACGAGTTCATGAGTCATCACCTCAAAATGTCCTATCTTAAAAGACTTTAAGAATTCTCTCATTTTGGTGAAGAAAACTCTTTATAACAATCAAATCACTAAATTCAGTCTGGTCTGGGTAGTACAATTCCTGATTTCAATTCATAAATAGTCCATGAACAAGTGGAAATGCAGTCATGCCCTTGGATTTGATTAAATGTGAAAATCAGGCTGCACAACTGAGTCAAAGCTTTGGGCTGCCAGAAAATGACTGTTCCTTGTTGTGGTTATAGATCCAAAGGGAAGCTGGAGGCAATTTCACTGCCTTCACAGGGCTTCACTCTTGGGTTAACTTGTGGGCCAGTCTTTTGTCAGAAATGTTCCCAGCGGCCTGACAGCATGAATCCATTGCTCATCATTCAGACTTGCCTTAAAATGGTGCATTTTGCTGTCCTGAAAGTCTTAATTGCCAGAGAAGAACATTATTGCTCTAGTGCACACCTTAGCCATAACTTGAAATATTCACTCCTCGTGGTGTAAAAGGTGCAGCACTAGGAGAAATTAAAACTTGTAATTCATTGTTTAACAAGTGCCAGAATACTGTAGGAAGTTAAAACCATGAAGACTGACAAGAAGAGAACTATGAATGAACTAGTATCAATAATTGTATCCAAACAGCTACTGTAAAACTTAAAACATTCTTAAAGATATCCCATTTTCCTTTCAGTAGACTTTGACTTGTATTTTTTGTTGAAAACAAAGGTATAAATGAAGCATTCACTTTGCCTTTGGTGGTTTCAACAAGCATCATCAATACTGTCTTCCCTACCACATTAAGAGCTCCTTGACTATAATCTGCATAGGGTGTATGTAGCAGAGTAACAGTGCAGATTAGAAGAGTAGCTTTCACAGTTCAAAACTGAAAGGATTTCACAAATGAATATAAAGCCATATTGCCCACAGAGCTGCATTTAACTGCTTTACTTATGACACTGAAATAGAATTCTGTTTCCATGTAATTTAACAGATTTATGGAAAGCCAGATGTTAGCAATTATAGAAACTAACATTATTCATGTTCTCAGTAGTACAGACCTGTTCACAAAGCCAACTTAATCTCTTATGCATATGCAGAAGGGAAGAATCCCCTACTTACGTACCTCTGCTGCTGTTCTCCATTTAGCACACATAAAAAGGATGTCCCCATTAAGAGCAGCCCAAAATGGTAAATGGGAGATTCTTGACAAAGAATCAAGCAAAGCATGAACATAACTCCCTAATTGCTACGCAGTTTTTTGGTTCTTTATGCAAAGAATAGTTTATGGCATTTATTATTTAAAGGTTTTAGTAATTTATCAGATATAAAAAGCTTGGACACTGCACTAATTTTCAGCTGAAGTTTTAATAGAACTAATTTTCTTAGAATATCCCTTTGGCAATTTTTTTTGTCATCGCTGATTCCATTTCCTAAAGTCAGAACAAACAGACAATGTTCCCAGTTACTTGAGGAAAAAAAAGTTATAAGCATATCATGTTTTTGTCCCTGTCAGTCCTTCAGCCTGAAACCAGATTGTGGGAGTGGGGAAGGAAAAATCCCCGAATTTTTCAAATGCTCCCACATTGTTAGCTCTCAGTTGGATACAGAAGTACTTCATTTTGATGGAAACCAAATGGCCATATCTGTGTGAGATCAGCATGCAAAGCATGGCTATGCAAAGCATGGAAGAAAATACTTGTATTTAATGTGAAATTTCTCTTAACAACTGGAATCAATGTGTCAGCTTAGGTATTGAAAAATTAGCCTAGTTCAATTGTCCAAACGAATAATTTAGTGAATGTGAAAATTATGACAGGACTTTTGCATTTAGTGCAATTTTTCTAGTATTCAAATCCTTGCTTAGCTCAAATTCCCCATATCCCCTCAGGTTTCATTTGCTTTCCCACAACTGTTCTCAGAAGATGCAGGCCCAAAACTGGAACATTTAGCGACAGGAAAGGCAAACTGCACACAAATCTCATTTTCCATTATAACATCACAAAGTAGGAGGGAGATAAAATTTTAGTTTATAAATCAAGCAACTTTGAAGAACACTAGAAATAGCAAGGAGACTCTGTATTCTTTCCCTATATATAAAAGGACAAGAACAAGACATCTGTCTTTACATTTACAGGGATTAGTTCTTTCACGTATCCTGTCCACCTATGGAAATAATCTGATTTTCACATCTGAAATAGGATTTTGCAATTTTCTTCATTACACTGAGATTCCCTGTGGCAAAAACTACTAATCAACCCAAATAAAAGTGGCAGAGCTCTCCTTCCCCTCTCCAGACAGTTCCTTTTCAAGGAGAAGTGATGATGTAGTTGAAACACCCATACTGAGCAGAAACTTGCTTGTACTGCAAAGCCTTATGCAATTTTCTATCGACAACGTATAGCCAGCCAAGGGATTGCTGCCCAGACACTTCGACCATCATATAACTGACCAAGATCTTTACTCTTCAAACACTCCAGTCAGTGCTTCTATAAACAAATGCACAGCCATAAGTACCTGACCATACACGTTTTAGCAACCAGTCACAGTTTGTGGATGACAAAAGAAAGAAAACAAACAACCCAAGACATGCTCATTTCCAATACACTCACAAAGTACATGGATAACTCAGTAATGTGGGCAGAGAAGAAAACAGAATCAAAATGGAAGCAAATAATCCCCTGAGGTGTAGCTTCCTTTTCCATCCTTTTTGGCTGTAATGAGAAGTAATTTGCCTCAGGTATTATGAAAGATCCCACGGCCACTGCACTTGAATCGGGTAGAAGACAGCAAGACTGTATACATCAACACAACTTCATTAACTTGGTTTCACTGAAATTTTAAATCAATCCCTAGCTACTTCATTTCTTAGTTTTCAAGGCTATTCAGGTTTTAATTGTAAGACTTTTCCATAGCACCTTAATAAATACGTGCAAGCAAGCCATGCAGTGTGGTGCTCTGTATTATCTCGATAAGCTGTTGCAGAAGAAAGAATCCTACTAATGTGTTAATTTTAACTGTTATGGTACATTAAACCATTACAGTATACTGTTAATGTGAAAAATGTATGCTGGGCTCCCAAACCAATGTATGTGCAAGTTAACTAAACACTGTTTTGACAAATCATTTTTCACAGGCAACTTGTCACTTAATGATTTTTGCCTTCCTCCAAAGTTATTTGGAGTTGTCTTTGAAAAAATATCACTAAACAGTCATTTTTAGCTAGAAAATATTTTATGGTAGTCCTTTCATTCTATAGAGACATAAAAGTCTAAGAACACTGCATAGTAAATTAGATTCTGAATACAGAATTTATTAAAGCTTTCTAAAAGTTCTGAAGTGCCTGAACACAAATACCTTGAAGACATGGAACACAACTTTCTGTCAGAATACAAAAATTAGAATGTACTAAATGGAAAGTAAGATAATCTTTATTTTACAGGATAAAATTGACTGACACTAACTCTGATACTGTGAGCTTTAAGAAATTCTATGAGGAGAACAGAAGTTGTAAAACAGCAGGTTCTAGCTGGTCTTGGATACTCCGTACCATATGCAAACCTTTCTGCCTACATAGCTCTTCTCTACCAACAGACAGGAAAGTAATTCTCAGGCACATTGGAAGATTTTCAAAAGATGGGTCTGCCTTTTTGTGTGACACAGAAAGAGGGGAAATAAACAAAACCTAATGTCCTTTGCTTTTACTTTCTAATCTAGATAAGAGACATCACTGTAGCACACCATGGAATACATGAAAGCCCATTCAGTTTTGACCCTCAAGCACTGCTGCACCCAGTTTTGTGGGAGGCTAATCCCTGCAGAGTTTTCTTTCATGAGCTCTTGAGTCTAACCTTTTTCCAGCTCTCATTTCCCCAAACCAGCAACTCTAATCCTGCAGTAAGGTCTAGCTATACTACCATTAAGGCAGAAATAAATGGCGAATCCTATGGTGATTTGGTGGGAGGAGGATCCATGTTATGCTTCCCTGCACAATCTATAGTGGTTCTCAAAGAAAAAAAATAAACAAAACCTGACGGGCAGTGCTGCCTTGGTCATTGTTCCTTCAGTGTGTGCAAGTCCCAGTGTAGGGACCCAGAAACACAGATCATCATGAGAAAAAATAGAATTGGTAAGTCTGCATTCCAGGGTCAGAAGAGCACTCTACAGCCTGGAAGCATCTCACTTAGAGATGCTTATAATTTGCTTTGCTTTTTTTTTTGCTTTTTTTTTTATTCAGTAGATAGTCACAAATACTGTATCACATGACAGCTCACAATTCTCTATGAAGTGTTATTGTTTCTTTACCTCAGTGCAGCAAAGCTCCTATTACAAAATTAAAAAAAAACCCAACCAACCAACGCAGCAGCTGTAGCCTGCAGGTTTTAATTGCTGAGCAAACTTTGGTAGCAACTTCGTACAGAAATTGTCTTTTGTCTGCAAGCAGTATTCTTAATAACACATTGTGAAAGACTGGGGCCTCCTAAAAACACTACTGTGGGAAATCAAATTACATTCTCTTAATTTGAGCCTGATCACCATGACTATATGAAGCTGACATCTTTGATAAAAGCTGTCTTTTGTTGATATTTTGAGCAATAAAAGAATTTTCCCTATCTAGAAGGGGCCTGGCTAAGCCACACATCCTTATTACCCAAGCTCTGCTGCAATATTATGACCTTCCCTGCCATATCTGCTGATTTACACAATTGTCCCTCGCCAGCTGACAAATTTCAGTGTTTTTTCTTTGTCAAAGAGAATATAGCTTTTAGGAGCACTGAGGTATCACAAGACTTCCCAAACGGACGCTCTTTTTCTTAATGTATTGCAAGCACTGAAGAGACAGTGCAAGCAATGACTCAGCTCCAAGATCACCTACATAAAAACAGAGGGAAAAGGGGTTAACCAATATATACATAAATGTATCCAGCAAAAGCAACTGCCCGGGCTTTGGGCAATCTGTCAGAGACAAGTACTCCCTCCCGCTGTCTTGTGATCTTCTTTATTATTATTATTATTAGTAGTAGTAGTATGTATTGTTATTATTTTATAGGGGAGGGTTTAATCTTATTTTACTCATGTTTTTAGCCTATTTATTGTTCTCCAAGTTCATCCTTCAGGGAGGAAGAAGAAATGTTTCAAAACATACTGAAAGACAATGGCTCATACCCACCTCAGGTACACACTACAAATTCAGTATACAATACGCCAGGAAAAAATACTGTTGCTAAGCAGATGAACCCTCTTTTATCTGAAATAGAGTGAAAGACACTGGTTCTGACCCTAAATACTCCACCATGCAAACAAGCTCTGTAATGTGACGTATTAGCTAGAATGTGCAGCGCTCTCTCTCTCTGTTGTTTTAACCAATTCTTGATTGCATTTTAATATAAACATCATGGTTTGAAATTTGTCAATATGGGTTAGCAGAATCTTCCAATCAATTTTTAATTATTTTATTTCATAATACTGGTGAAGTAAACTGGTTTATTTCTCTTCCTCACTGGTACCCTGCAGCAGATGGTTCAGAGAAGCTATTTTGTTAAAATAACCCCACTAACTTCACATTCTGTTTACAACTTGCATATGGCAAGATGCACACCTCACCTAACTTCCAGCATGCTGTGCAGGTCAAAATGAGGGCAGAGTGTTCCCATGAAATCCTTCCAGTCTCCACCAGAACACAGAACATTTGGGGCTTCTTTTTGCAGCACCCAACCCTTCAGCAGTGATTCAGTGTAAGCAATACTGACCTTTCCAGCAGCTGAGCCTACCTGGGGATCATCCACAGTCTTGCCTATGTGTCTGTCTTCTCCTGACACCAGTTTGGCTCTTCATCTTCTGCTTCCCAAATCAGCTACAGAAGGTAGGAGGGATGGGGCTCTCCACGTAAGTGATACAAGTAAGCACCAGAAATACTAAAAATGCCTCTTACCCTCAGTTGCCTCAGGGCTTTTTGAAGGTTATGTCATGTTGCTTTGACTTCTCATAAAGAAGAACATTGCTTTGTTCATCACTCATTTTACAACATTCGAATAAACCAGAGGAGAACTCTTAACATTTGACAATTTGTTTAGAAATACATGACTTTCATCTATTTTATCTATGGAATCATGAAATGTTGTAAAATTATCAATTTTTTACACAGTCACCCTCTGAAGAAGTTCACTGCTCTGATTTTATTGAGCTCCCCACTGGCTTAGGACAGTGTGTAAAAAAATAATTTAGCTGGACAATCTACAAAATATTGCTTTGAAAATCATTATTGTTCCTCTGTATTTTTAAATTATTATACTACCTTATCACAAGGACTTCTAATAGCCAGAACTCATGAAAGATGGGAATGCCTTTTACAAGTAAGTTTATATGTTTTTGTTACAAATTTTTATTTTAATTTTTATTTTAATTTCAAATCCCAGAAAACAGCCTTTGAAGTTATGGCCACGATGAATGAAATTTACAGCATTAACAGAACCAAGAACACAAAAGGAGGATAAGAGCTTTTACAGAAAACTCATATAACTGACTAGAGATGAAGTAACTGAAATTCCAAAGAAAGGACATAACATGATCAGCCAGTCAATCTGTAGCTCTACAGAAGTTAAAGGATCCCTTCTAAACAGTTTTAAACTTACCTGACAGAATGCCACATAGAAATTATGTATAAGGCAAATAACTGAAAAGGTGGAAGAACTGTAAGGCAGGGGTAAGGCAGAATTCCCATCTTCACTATGGTTTTATTGCTGCTTACTTGCTGTAGGGACCCAGAGTCCTACAGCCAGTCGGGGGCACACAGATTGCAGGAGCCAGCTTTAACTCCTCATGGAGCCTCATCCTTTGTCCTCCCATAAAAACAACTGACAAACTCTTTTGCACACCTTAAAAATCCCTCTCTGTTCATGCTCTAGGGACCTTATTCTGCAAATATGGTGCATAGAGAATTTGATGTTATTTGCGCAATTCTAAAAATTAAATGAAGATGCTGAAAAATGGCAAACAAGCAAACCAAAGCAACAGAGACACACCACATATATGTTCTTCTATCACTCTGTTGCAATCTGGAATTGGAAAACCACCTCTTCCACTTTTGTGGCCCATTATGCTCCCCAGCAAGCCCACTTTCACTTCAGGTTTCACAGCCACTTGCTCTGATAAACGGAGCAGTGCAGTAAGTCACGCTTTGGATCTCCTCCTGTGGGAAGCCCTCAGACCCATGAGGTGCCACAGCCCAGCACCCCTTTGTGGCTGGGGGTGCCGACAGACAGGGACACGCTGGGTGCACCCCCGTTCTGGCCTGAAACACAGTCACTTGGGAACACCATGCACAAGGAGGGGGAAAAAAAGGCTCTACTGATCATTGCTTACCAACACAGGACTCCCCGGAAGGAGAATAGCTTCCATTGTCATGGAAACCGCTTCTGCACTCACAGTGGTACCACCCTGGGAGGTTAACACAGCGTGAATGGTTGTGACACTCAATGATCCCCTCTGCACACTCATCAATATCTGCCTCAGAGAAAAACACAAGCCAGCCAGGAAATTAATTTCCTTTGACACCAATACTGTAGGTTTGTTTTTTAAAAAAATCTCATGGTTTGGAGTTTTTTTAAAGATTTCCTTTAACAGATGGATCAAGGTTTATTACAGTTCCCAACAATAGACATTTAAAGCATGACTCATATAACAACAATAAAAAATAACAGTAATACATCATGTAATCTGTAACAGACAAGACATTCTTTTACACCATGATTTGTTGAAAATGCAAAGCAAACATGCAGATTTTTTGTTGTTTGTTTGGTTTTTTGTTTGTGTTGGGGATTTTTGTTTGCTTTTTTTTAATTTGGAAATTACATTTGTGTGTGCATTTAAAGCATTGCAGAACGGACTGTCCACTGAAAAGGCAGTTACAGCAATATTTCTGCTTTACAAACTGCGTGTGCCAGGACATGTTAGAAAGAAAAAACATTTTCTTCAGGATTTGGGGTTCCGGCATTCAGCTGCGATATTGGCAGCTATCTGAAACAGAAGGTGCTCAGAACACTTTGCAAACACTGGTTAATCTCTTTTGTTTATGTTATCAAAATAAATACCTAGTACAAGTGTAACAGGGTGTGACAAGCAGAAAAAGCAGTCCACGTTTCAGCTGCAATAAAACGTTTAGCTGGAAAAGAATGAGGCAAATGACAGCAAGTCTCTAGCAATGGAAAGATACAGCATGATGAATACCCTGCTGGGTTTCAATAAATGTGCTGGTTTTAGAAAGGGGTTTCTCAAATTTCTGTAACATGTTTAATAGAGACCTCGTAATTGCCAGTAACCTTGGCTAATCATGGCTGGCACCTGGCTGCTTCTCCCCTTTGAGCATTTTTCAGCACATTTTGTAGGGTTGTAATTAAAATTAGCAAATTAATTGTATGTTAACCTTCTGGTAATTTAAGAACTCATTATATTTTCATTCCTCTATTCAGCTCAAGCTTTTTTTTTTTTTAATTTTGGACAGTTTTCAGCTGGGTGACTTATCAATTAAAAGGAGACTCAAATTGTTCCCGAGTAATTCCCACTTTCACCCACTGAGATTTTTTTTCTTGGCACACTTAAAATGTGCATAAAATCGTGCACACCAAACCAAAAAAACTTGGTGAAAGTAAGTTTGGAAACTACATTTAGCTCCACAAGCATCAAAGGACAAATGTCTCATGATCCTGATGCAAAACTGAGTTAAGGTTATTAACTAACCACAGAATGTAGCTTTTATCTCAATTTCCAAAATACATATACCAATATAGTTTCATGCACTGCACTGGAGTCACGTTGATGTACATGGAAATTGATTTGAATGAAGTATCTTTCAACACAATCCCATTTTCTTACATCTTACAAGCAATACCATAGAGAAGTTTGATTTTTCCTCATTTCAGTAACAATATTTATTCTTGAAATACAGCTGAGAAACCTAAAAAGTGCCATTTTCTAAGATTCGTGTTCGCCCTCGCTCAAGCATGAACCAAGTTATCTACGTAACAGGGATATAAACACTATTTATTTCTAGCTTTATTCAGCTCCCATCTAACAATAAAGGGAATTTTTAAATGCCTTAAGATCAGTAACTGCTGCCATCTTTTCAGTACTTTTTACTTTGTGGAAACGAATTTTAGTGTTAAAACACTGCACAGATCTAGCTGTCCATCAGCAGTGAGTGCTGCTAGCAAACTCAGACACTTTCTATTCATTACAGCAAATGGAATTTATAACCATGATTTTTTCGCACGTCATGGCTGATGAAACAAGTTTAATCCTATTTAGAAAGTGAATGACTTTGCTACTGCAGGTCAACTGCAAATGAATCCTTCTTCTTACTTTCTTTTCTTTCCCAGTGTTGGATTGGAGAATGTTTAAAGACTGCTTCCTTGTGCCAGTCCTGTACTGGACTTCTATCTGTTCAATTCTACATTTTTAATTTACAAAATTAATAAGAGTGTTCCTAAAGCTCATTTCTAAACTTAAGACCTTTAAAAAGTATACGATTTAGGCTCATGGAAAAGGACACTAACTGACTAGCAGGTTACTTTTTGGAAAGCCTGTCTGCCAGGGTACCAAAACTAAGCAGCACTTTACTCAATGGAAAAAGAGCAGTTAGTTTGTCTCTGCATTATGTCAAAAAGTAAAATAATACATAGAACTCTTTCGAGACTAGATGACTTTACTGTGGCAGTACCATACCTGTTACAGCTTTTGTTCCCTGTGTGTAGGGAGACACTAACCAGTCTCTTCAACCAGCAGAGCTAGGAAAAAACCACTTGGTTTCAGTTTTACAGGTTCTTCCTTTATGTCCTTGATCTCCTTAGTCGAGTGGAGCTATGCCAGCATTGTCCTGTCCACACTGGGGGCAGTGGGCCAAGGACAAGAGAAGCTATGTGGGTGTTTTGGGGCAATCTGCCATGACAGACAGCACTGGTGTGGAAGCAACTAGTAAAAAACTCTTCAAGCTCTTCTTCCTACCACTACCTCTCCTCCTGAGGTTAAGCTCAGCACTCCTCCTTGCTCCCCAGCCCAGCCTTCTCCTGCATGCAGGTGCTGATACAGGCTGGGAGGATGGTGCAGGAAGGAGAACGGGGAAGCAGCTCTCTCTGCTTCTGCAGTAGGTCAGGACTCCTTTGGCAGCACTTCACTAGCAGCACCATGTGATATGATATACACGAGGAGCCGTATCAACAAGGAAAACCCTTAACAGCATTTCTATTTACCCAACACATTACTGTTTCTTGGAATGGTGCACATAAACACTAAAAGGGTAGGAAATGTCGTGATGAGGTCTGTAAGCTTCTCCTATGATCCTGTGCGTTATTCGGAGCATATGTATAGACACAGTTCTGCAGGAATAGGGAAATATTGTGGATGTTCTAGAAATTCAGATTAAGGATGCTCAGAATACCAAGAGGGAAAAGGAAGTAACAGCTTTATAAAATGGTGTGCCATATACCATGACATCATTTAGTTCATTTAATAGACCATATCCAGCTGGACATCCTGTGTCTTTTCAAAACACTTTTTTTGAGGATTTCTTTTGCACAGAAAAATGCTGATATACATAAGAGCCAGTTCAGGGAATTAGAATCAGTTCACTTCTCTTCATCTTTGCTTTTCCATCTTTAGATTCTAGCACTGTATTTGCATACTTGCCTCAGGATAAAAGTCTTTCTATCCAAGTCTGGTGTTGGGGTTTTATGAGTTCCCCTTTGGTTTTTCTTTTTCTCTTAAAGAATTTTCCCCATAATTTGTTACTAAGGGACAAATTACTCGGTGCTTGAGAGAGACAGAAAGACCTGGCCACAGGGAGAGGAGTCCAGCTGGCTACCCCATTTTACCTGGGGTTTTCTCATTTAGGCAGAGATGCCACGAGATTTGAACTGGCAAAAAGGGGATGGATACAGCCCCTGGCTCTCTTGTTCTCCCAGCATTCGGAGGAGAGAGAAGCTGCTCTCGTGGTGCAGGGAGTTCGTCACCATTGCGGACTCCTGACTTCTGCTGCCTTCCTGCTACCCTGAGTGGAGCTTGTTCACTGGAGTGGCTGTTGCACTGGGACCCTATTTAATACCCTACCTCACTAAAAAGGGACTTTTCTCACCGTCAGCTCGGGTGCCTCAGGGGAACTCGGGATCCCAAGTCTGCTTTTCCCTGTCCCCACAGGGAGCAGGGCCGAGGCTGCCCTGCCTCCATCATTCCTTTGCCGCTGCTGCAAGCCTTTCACTACACTGCAGCGCCACATCCCTGCCTGCTGAGACGTCCTGGGGCTCCCACTGCTGCTCCGGAGTTTGATACATCTCATCTACGACCCAGGATTTGTGTATATCCCTGCTGTTTCCCGAGGGTCCTGCAGGGGCACCGGGATCAGCTGCCCCAGGGGTTTGTGAAGCAGCTTCCCCTCCGCCATCACCGTGTGGTGCCGAGCTCGCGCCACAGCGCCCCCTGCAGCCGCGGGGGAACATCGCACCCGCCCTGCTCACCGGGAGCCGCCAGCGCCCCCTGCCGGCCCTGAGCGTCACTGCACCGCCAAGAGAGGCTGCACTGGGGCCTGTTCAGCTTGTTATCACTGCCATAGTTACTGCTGTTTGTTTGCCTTGTTATACGTATATATTAGTAAAGAACTGTTATTCCTACTCCTCATATCTTTGCCTGAAAGCGCCTTAATTCCAAAATTATAATAATTTGGAGGGAAGGGGGTTACATCTTCTATTCCAAGGGAGGCTCCTGCCCTCCTTAGCAGACACCGGTCTTTCAAACCAAGACATTTGGTTTGGGGTTTTGCTACAGAATTTGAGTTACGTACACACTATTTTTGTGTGTGCAGATGCTTACCAGAATGTGCCATCTGTATTTTCTTTTTAAAGTTATGTTAAGCTGAAATGAAAGTGTTCAATTCTGACCTGTGAGTGAAAACAATGTTTTCACTAATATTTTTCAAAGGAGCACATTAAAACCTGATCAGAAATTCTGTCACTTCACATAGGCTAGAAGAAACAACTGGTGGGCATCTTCTGCCTGTGCTCCCATGCTGTAGGTGTTGCCTGCCCTGGGTGTTCCTGGCAGCAGCACGAGCAGTTTCATATGGGCTTTCAGCATGTCCATGTAAATATCTAGAAAGTCTGAAACTGAGTGCTTGTGAGAAACTGCCAGTTTAATGTTTCCTTGGGAACTGAAAATTTTCATAGTCTTTAATTTCCTCTGCAGTCTCTGTCTAAATATCTGCACTACCTTCACATTAAGGGTAGTATTTTTCATTTCTTGTTCTAATGCAACTTAAGACATGGCTGCCCTTACCACCACGAAAGTATTTTTGTCTTTTTTTCATTCAAGCCTTGTTAAAACACCCATGTAAAAGGAGATCTTGTACAGACCATCTAGTTGCCTGCTTTTACCCCAATCAGTCATTTAACTGACATTAGTAAAGAACTGTTAATGGATCTGGCAACACTCCACTACAGTGGCTATGCAAATGCTCAAAAATGGCACATTTTTGTATTGAAGAATAAAGGCACCAGTTTGTTTTGTATAAGCTCTTGTAGGATGTTAATCCTGTCCTTTAAGGACAGGTCTGTAATTTTTATTTTGAGCATCCCATCTTCTAGCATTATTCATAAAGGTACTTACGCAGACAAGATAAATAGGATAATTTATCTCAAAATAAAACACAATGACTTCAGAACCATGTGAAAAAGTAAAATTAAAATAATTCAATCTTTTCTAATGGCCCATCACATTTAAGTCACTGTGTGATAATACTAAAAAGAAGACTGTTCAGTGTCATGTAACAGCTAGCAATCTACAGTTTCAATGAGACAGAAGAGTTTTATTATGAAAGTGTCTATTCATCAAACCATTATTGTACTCTTTTTTATGAAAAAAATATATGTTCCTTATCTTTAGTTTCTGTTGACTAGGAGACCTATAAGCAGGAAAAGCATGTACTAACAAGAAAGGATCACACAGGTCTCAAGCTTCTTGAATTAAAATTATACCTTGAGAGCTGACTCCATTGCTTCCAGAGAGCATTACAGCTTTGTTTTCCACATTACATTATTTTTCTCCAACATAAAACTACCAGAAAACCAACTGAGGCATTAGTTGTATTTAAAATACAGCCTCTTCTCATCTACTCCAGCCTAAACCTCACTTCCAGGAGACAGAGATAGCAAGAAAGGGATGGCTCTGACAGCACTATGCAAACAATGTCCCTGCTGCAATGTCCCTGTCCCTGTCCCTGTTTATTTGAAATTCAACTATTTCAAATAAACCCTGAAAGCAAAGACAGCTAGTTTGGATGAGAACAGATGAAAAAATCTCTTTCTCCCTAAAAAACTCCAACAAACCCTCCCATCTGTCTACCTCTACAGTTTTACATAAACTTACATAAAGGCTGAATTTTATCCTTTATTATTAACCCTTATATTTTTTATATTACTAAATCTCTATATTAGCTTTGACAGTTCACTACAAGAGGGGCCTGCCTGTATTTTTAAACATATGCAATACAAAGCAGAAATCCAGGACCAGCAGCCTCCCTCAAGTCTGCTAGATTTTCCAAGTGCAAAGTAGGAGAGGCTACAACACTCTGACATTGTCCCAGGTTTGCAACCCAGTGTGCCTGGAATACCAAGAATACAGGTGGTGCTGCAATTCAGCTGTTAAACAAATGGTAACTTAGAGAACACAGATAACTCTGTAATTAAGTTGCATTTGAATAATGACAGGTGGCTGTTGCTCAGCCTCATGGGGCCACTTCATTCTTAAGAGAACAGAGATACTAAACACCAGAAAGGACAGGAAAGACATCTGTCTGAGAACTATCTATTGGCATTCTTAATCACCAGTTTTTAGTTTCACAGCTTTAAGTATCTCAGGTGATAAAGACTAACCCCCACCTCTGCCTCGAGCCAGCAGCAAGCTTTGGAATACCTGCTTAGGAATTTTTTCCTTGACATTTAACTTCCTATTTTAATTACTTTCATTTTAACTCATTAGGAGATTTGGGGCAAACAATCAACACCAAATAACATATTCCTCTCTCCTCGGTAGTCATGGCTGTTTTCACAGACTGATTTAAATTGCTTTATATTTATACTGGCCTTTGCAGTACCTCCCTAGGCAGGAATTTGGTTATTTTGCCTGTATAAATGGTACAGGCTTTGGTCCATTTTTCTACTTTGAAGACACAGTGGTAAACCATAAAACTTTAAATGTGTTAAGATAGTGAATAAAACTCACATTCATGAATAATCAAACCGACACAAACAGTTTAATAGTACTAAATGGCTTTCAGGGATGAAATGTGTGCCTGCCATCCATTATAATTAAAGAACAGCTGTAATATGTTTTATTGTGTAATTTTGTACTGGTATAAAGATTTTTAATCATTTGAAACTCGTGCAAATTTAGAATGATGAGTTTATCAAAAAGAAATGAAATTAAACTGCTATCACAATAATAACACAGACTAGTTGTACCAGCATTTTTTAAGATTAATTATTTTAATATATAACATCTAATTTATTGAAATTCATTTTAGTTTATATATTTATACACAGTCCAAGATGATGTCTTTATGATTTTAGTGCATGTCTCTCATACTCTCATATTCATCGATTTCCATGCTAAATATGCAGCACACTTGGAGTATGCAACTGAAAGGTCCTGGATAATTCAAATAAATCTCACTTCACAAGACTGGAGTTGAAAGATTTTTTCTTCTCATTTTTAAAGATTACTGAGTGATGCAGGACATAAGAATTGGAGCCAGACCATTCATTAGAAAGCCTAGCAGGGTAAAGAACTATTTCATATTTAGTATTGCATTTGAGTTTTCATTGCAAACAGGATTTTAATTATCACTCCACAAGCCAGAAGCAAACAGACTGTCTCCACAATTAGTAGGTTAAGTTTCAAACTGACTTTCTGTCAAATTTGAGGCCTATGGTCAACATACTCTCTCAAACTACATCATCCTGAAAACAGCAGGGCTACCAGCCCAGTATTTAATGTATTCCAGCTCCTGGAACAGTAGTGCCAATTGTGCATAGTGTAGCTGGTTTGAAGATGGGTGTTGGGAACACACATTTCAGAAGAGAACCTGACTGCCAACTCCAGCTGTTATGGAACTAATGGCACTGAACTTCAGGACAGAAGTTTAGCTCATTGCCTGCTAACACCATTGCCACCTAATACCTGCTGGCAGTATCCCATGGTTCTCCAGGAGTGTCCTTTTTTATTCTTTTTGACATTATGCTCTTCCTAAACATACCAGGGCACTTTGTCAGGACCCCAAATTTAGTATTTTTCTACCTATTTAGAAACAGTGTGTGGTCTTCATGCTACAGGTACCCATGTGAATCAATCTGGTAGCACTTCTCCAGAGAAACTGAACTGCAGACCACTAGTAAATCATAGACCACCATGATTTAATTTATATTATATATATTAAAGTGGGAATTACTGAGGCTGACACCTGGTCTATTAATTAATTAATAATTAATATGTATTTATTGGTAGAGAGATATAATGTGAAATTAACAGATGAGATAAATAAGGCAGAGAGAGATACAAAGAACTTTCCAAAATTGTCCAAAGCCCAGCTGTGAAAAACTTCTCCTTTTGTAATTCCAGTCCACTATCCTGGCATTTAGGTCACCATTCTCTATTCCCTATAAAAATGTTCTCAAGCAAGCAGGTAGAGACAAGGCCAACCTTCACTGCCCTCATGATTCATGAACCCGAGCTTTATTTTTTAAGAACGTTCAGTATCATCATCCATGGCTACTAATTCAATTAAATTGTGATCCTGGAGTTGTACCTGCATATATTATATATAAGTAACTATTTAGAATATTAGATATGCGTACTAGGAAATAGGAGAGGTCTGTTGTGTCAATAGACTTTAATCAATGGAGCCCTCAGCACACAGAGGTATTGTTCTACACAGCCAGGATTATACAGATTTTTAAAAAGAAAGTTCAAACCCATTCCTAAAATAAAGTACTTCTATGAACACAGCTGCTTTAAGCCTATTGAAAGCATAACTGCTGTAAATTAATTGAATTTACAATGACTGGTAAAACCATACTAAAACACTTACTACAGATTGCAGAATTACATTTCAGAAAATCTGCATGGCAAAATACATTAAGTATCTCATAAAAAGACTAATATATCAATGAGAATAAAAACTACTTTTGGCAAATGATTTTGGCATCCTGCTATTAAGGAGTTGTACATTCTCTGCCAAGATCACAAAATTTAAGAAGAATCGCCTAAAGGGGATAGATGTTAAGCCAAAATAGCTGATGGGGGCCAACCAGCTGGAATGCAGCTTGGCATGACAAAACCAGCTGCGAGTCCTGGTGGACACCAAGTTGAACATGAACCAGAAAGATGATCCTGATGTGAAGAAGGTGGATGGTGCCTTCAGCTGCATTAAATAAAGCACTGCCAGCAGGGTGAGGGAGGTGATCCTTCCCTCTGCTCAGCACTGGTGAGGCCACACCTGAAGTGCTGGACCCAGTTGTGACCTCCCCAGCACAAGAGAGAGATGGAACAGCTGGGGAGAGACCAGCCTTGGGACACAAGGATGAGTACAGGCTGGGGCATCTCTCACAGGAGGAAAAGCTGAGAGATCTGGGCCTGTTTAGCCTAAAGGGGAAAAGGCTCAGAGGGGATCCTACAGACACATATAAATATCCAAAGGGAAGCTGCAAAGAGGAGGGAGCCAGGCTCTTCTCAGCAGTGCCCAGTGACAGGACCAGGGCCCATGGGCACAAACTGAAACACAGCAGGGTCCACCTGAACATCAAGAAACACTTCCAGTGTGAGTCTGCCTATGGAAGCTGTGGAGTCTCCATCCCTGGAGATATTCAACAGCCATATGGATGTGGTCCTGGGCAACTGGCTCCAGGTGGCCGTAACTGAGGAGTGGGGTTGGACAAGGTGACTCCCAGAGGTCACTTCCAACCTCAGCCATTCTGTTGTTCTCCGATTCTGCCTCAGAAGGAATGCTCACTTGAATGAAAACTGATGAACTACACAGGCTGCACCCTGCAAATTGTTTCATCAGAGCTACAAAAAATGAATTAAACCTCTTATAAAAGAGGACACTGAGAAACAGCATTCTCTACCTAATTTACCTACTGTCTACAATCCAGCGCACTGCACAGAAGGAATCATTCAGGTGACACTGGCTCTATGTATAAAAGCTTAATGGATGAGCCTCAGCATTATTACCCAGTGCCATCAGACTCCATGCACAATCTTTAGGTACAATGCACAAGCAATATATCACTCCATCTAACACTTGAAATGCTAAAGTTAAACATCAAAGAGCGACAGAAATAGACTATTATCTTATCTAGAACATCCCGTGACAGAGAATAGATGTTCCCTTCCATAAATTCTTCAGTGATTTGCCTCAACCAATTTTAGAACAACCCACATGATGAGTCCTCCCCCACTTCATTGGGAAGATTATATTGCAGCCCAACAGTCCACAGTGTTAGGAAGTTCTTTTGATTAGTTTGAGCCTTTCTATAAACGAGTCTATCTTGTCAAAACAATTTCACTGCTAACAGGAGGCAGCAGCTGATGAGAAAATAATAAAGAGCACATTTTCTTCACTGTGGCTGGGGTGGCTGAGTGTCAGTCATTCTCCTTAAAATTCCCACGTATACCATTGTGCCAAAGGGCACAAGAAGCACATCCAAATTACAGGTTTAGTCTATAATAGTGTGCACACCCTATAGCACCCCTGAGAATTTAGTAATAATGAGAAATATTCTCAATTAGTTTTTTTTAAATCTTGAACTGATTAACAGCTTCAGAAAAGCATTTTCATTCATACAGTAATAAATTCTCCCAAGGAAGCAAATCCCCAAACAAGCAGTATAAAATGAGCTCTTGAAATTGTAAGCAGAATAATGTAAAGCTCTCTGCATTCTTAATTAGGGATGAAAATGGTTCAGGAAGGGCTGATCAATAAAGTGCAAATGATAAAAATGCATACTTAGGGTGAATGTGTGAAAACACCAGTTTCATAAAAAGATGAAATCTTTTGGTGGTTCTTTCACCCATCATGAAATCCTATGGTGGGTCTTTCACACAGCACACTGAATTGCAACTGCTCTCACCAAGGGAAGATCCCCAGACACCTTGGAATATATATATTTATTTCTGATAGTAAGAAGGGTGCAAAAAAAGACCCTATAATAGATACCAAATAACAGAAGACTGGGAAGGGCTGCTTAAGAGAACTCAAGACTCTTGCACCACTTTGCCTATCTCCTTGTGCTCCTCAAGCAAGTAGAAGTCATTCTCTATTTCGGTCTGCTTGAACTTTCTCCAGCCCCACCACCTTCCATCTGTTACCTCCACCACCCCCTCCAGTGCAGTTAAATTTATGCACATTCCCAACTCTGTCACACCATGTGCACAGTCATAAGAAGCGCTCTGGTGTCATGATTCCCCATGCACAACCCAGTAAGTTTGAGAAACATGAAAAAAAAGTGCTTTCCCAGTTAAACCCTGACACTACCACGTTTCACTTCAGAACATAATCACAGTTGTTGTGCTGCAAAAAAATCTACAAAAAGTTGCTACATCAACACAACATATCCACGGACATCTTCAGATGCTCAAACATCCTGTGCATCGTCAGGAGTCAATGAGCTCAGACATAGACTTTAAAATACTGACTGCTTAATGTCTTCTGGTTTCCTCAATACCTCAATCAGAATTCATTCCAGTGTTAAACTTATTTGTTCTATATAATACGTTTTAAAATTGCAAACATTTATATGCACTTTCAATCAAGCTAAAAAGATTTTCCCCCAAAAGTCTCAAAATTCCAAAAGTCTTGAAACCCTTCTTAAAGCGAACTTCCTATTTCACATGCACTTCTAAATCTAATTTAGGAGAATAAAGTATACCAGTGTCTGTAAAAGCACAATGTTGCATCCAGTGTTTCTTCCAGGTGAAAAACTCAGTCGTTACTGTCACCATTCTTTTTAAATAGCTCAATGAATATTTCCAAATAAATAAGAAGTGCCTTTTTCCTTAGCATAAAATGTGCTTTTTGAAAGCATATGCTTTCTTTTTCAATGTTAATTACAGATTGAATTTTTAATTTCACTAAACCATTAGTTGTGACTTTGATCAGACCCCAGTTTCCCCAGCCTGGGCGCTGCTTCAGACATCAATAATTCTAATTAAACCAACTCTGAGATATGACTACATCGTTTCTCTAAGCAATTAAAAATGTGCAACCGAAACCAGTAGAAAATCTTAAAAGGAAAGCCAGTGGACTCATATAATAATAATAATAATAATAATAATTTGCACTTCTATATTGTCCTTCATCCCATGATCTCAAAATACTTCTTAATAGCACAATAGTTTGTTAAGAAAAGAAAAACATAAAAAGCCTCTGTTTATTTGATTATCTGAAAGGGGTTTAATTATGTCTGATAAAGATAGTCACTGCTTGCTGCATGAGTAAGACCTCCACTCCACTAAAATCACACATTTATCCAAATTGGTTTTGTGCCCTTCATTTCATTAAATTAACGAAGTTTTATTATACCTAAGTTGAATTCAATTGTTTCCATTAGAATTCCCAAAGGAAGGAGTTCCCCACAGTAGCTGATTTTACAATTTGAAGACTACAATATAATTTACTATCTTCAAATGCACTAACCTATACAACTGTCCTCAAAAAATGTATCTGCAAAAACTGGCACATAGATTTCACTGGACTAGGAGGATCACCCATAACTTTGTAAGATCTCAAACAGCTGCATGGTCTAAACATTAGTGCTTGGGAGTTTGGGGTGCTTGGAAAGACTTAGTGGATCTGACTAGATAGTAAATTTGGGATTAGAAGCAACAGCTACTTGGGGTTTAACACTGGTGCTTCTACTGTTCCTGTGTTTGATCTTAAAAAAATTCTCTGCGTTTCTGTTTATCTGCAAGTAAATATTTTTGATATTACAAAAACCTTTAGCAGCTCTTCATATACACTTCAGATAGTATGCAGATGAAAGAATGAATATACAAAATGCTATCATTTTACAAAGAGATTTTATATATGGATATAAGTATATGCACAGTCTGCATTTCAGAGCTTCATTATCAGTGAAATGAGGTTGATCTGTAGCACAGGGGATACCAAAACATTAAAAAAAAAAAAAAAGTGAGCATCTCTAAAAAAAAAAAAGCTGTCCTTTGCATATTTATGCATTTAGGAGCAAGACTAACTTTGAGGGGGAAAAAAAATCAGTGTAAACAGAGCACTTATCCTGTCCTTTTAGATTTCTTTTCTTAATTGCGCTGGATATGCATCTTTCTGTAGAGACCGTGGCCTCCATCGTGCACATTAGATCCAGATCAGAGATTGGGTGAGGTGAACTACTCCAGTGTGACAACTGTGACTCATGTCACGAACAAGGACAACAACAGTGGTGGCTTAGCTATGAACACCAGAGGACGTGAGCAAGAAAAGGGTTGGAGGGGAAACTGTTCCATAGTAGAAAATATGACCTCAGCTAACAAATAGCAACAGACAGTGGAAATTACTCTTAGGGCCACATGAAATCACCTAGTATGTCGCAGTCTGTAAGATTTAAATCACTTGAGAGTCAGTAAAAAAGATGCTTGCTGCCTGACAGTGACTTAGGCCAATGGTGGCTCTAAAGTAGATGAGCACTTAATATCAGTAAAGCATGTGGCATGCTGCTGGCAAGGAACCTCAGACCACCAGAGTAGAATATAAAATATCTGGCTTTCCAAAACAAGGTTTTCACAGATTGTGAAACACAGCAGAGAAAAGGTAAAATGAGAGATGTGCATTTTATTTGGTTCTTAACATGCCAACTTAGAAATCCTACAGACTGCCATCTAAATTTATGAAATACAGTAAAAGAAGATGCCTTCTTTACTTATCCTTCAGTTATCTTAACATATTACCCCAAAATTCAGCAGTCTTTTAGATGCAAGTCATATTTTCTTTAATATCTAGTAAAAATATTGATTTTGGTTTTTTTTTCTTTAAGATGGGGTCATTTATTATCCTCCTATGAATACCTTCTTAGTAAAACTTCCTTATTTTCCAGTAACTGAAAATTTTGTCTCTCACAGATTTTCACTTATAGGAACAATTTTAGTTCAAACCATATCATCAGTGGAGAGTTGGGTGCTTTCAGGCTACAATTCATCTAACACCTCCTTCAAATGCTTCCTTAGGAGAAGATGCATCATGCATTAGAAACACCTACTTCTCTCCACTCACTGTAACAAGAAGTTTAGCTGACTACCTCCAAGGCAGACAGCCATGAGCTCTCTCATTAGAACAGGGTAAGAACAATTCTATTTCAGTTGGCAAAGCATGCAGCAGTGACAACTGTGCCAAAGGGGTCTGTAAATCTAAATTACATATCAGAATCTCAGGCTAATTCAGACTGGCTGCAGTGTCAGAGGTCTCTGGACAAGCTGCTGTATCCAGCAGGGCCCATTGTGAGGGCAAACCAGAGCTGCTCAGCTCAGAGCTGGAGGTGTGGCACCCTGTTTAGATGTGCCCCCTGGAGATGTCACTCCCTCCCTTGGCTGATGAACTTCTGTAGGAGCAGCAGTAGCAACTGCACAGAGCACACCAGCTGTGAGGAACAGCTCCAGACACCCATGGGAGGCCACTTCTCAGAAAGCTGAACATAAATTTGAAGGGCTCATCTTCAGGGCATGTAGACAAGTAAGCTACTGGGGCTGTTTTGACCTCTTTAATGGTCCAGTGGGAAACCTTAGATGGAGCAAAGAGTTTAAAAGCTATGAAAACAGGGTTTCTAACAATGCTTTAAGGGAGATATATTTTACAGTAAGCCTGCATTTTATTTTTTCTTTTATCCATTTTTATATCTTCCTGTTCTCTTCCTTTCATTTTCTTCTATAGAATATAAAGTTCATGTGACAGTATAAAGAAAACTTAGCACAAGGAAGAATATTCCATACACTGAGCAACATAAATGCTGCCTTTTTACAGACCATGCTTTGAGCTTTGTCCTAGGCTGGCTCTTTTTTGGTTGCTTTGACTATTCCAGAAAAGTACTCCTACCCTCTGAAACAAATCACACATATTCTGCTGGCAAAACCTTGATCAAGTTTCTTTCCTTCTTGCACCTGCCAGTGATCACTCATCACCTCCTTTGAATTCTTTTTTTTTTTTTTTACAAAGACCTATGTAACACAGAGATTTTGGCCTAAGCAAGCAGAGAACATTCCTTCATTTCCAAGATGGGACTAGAATCTTCTGAACTACTTTAAGAGCTTTCATATTTTATAATTGTTCTCATGAAAGTTTATATTTTTACCTTCATTTATATTGCTTTTAATCAAAGGCATCTCTTTTAGATCTGTTAGAATACTGAAAACATGAAATAACATGGGTTTCCTAGGAAGAACTGAATATTTATGTCTTTATTTTTCAAGTTCACTGTGATGCTTCAAAAATATTAAAAAAATAAAATTGCTTCCTCCATTAAAGGCCATCAAAATAATACACAGTGTACAAAGAAATCCCTTTTCCAATTGCTGCCAGCCCTGGAGCTATCTACAGCAGCTATTTCATGACACATAGTTATGCAGGCAAGGACAAAGAGAAGTGTCCTTGACCACAAACATCAGACTTACTTTAAGGAGCGTAATATTCCAGAGAGAAGTTGTTCAAGAACCTAACCCTGGCTGTGTCAATACCAGAGACCATATTGTGGTGAAAACCAGTTCAGCTTCCGATTTCAAATTGCTGTCCATTCCCTGTAAAGGTACCATTTTTCCTAATGCAATTCCCACTCTGATGTGGAGAAACAAGGCCATATTGGAGCTCCATGGACTGCACTTTCGGGAAGGATATGCAATCCCCTAGAGTGCTACCTTCCAAATATCTCATGTCAGAAAAAATAAGTATAAAAAAAGTCAGGATAAAAAACTTAATTCTGAATGAAAATTCCATCTTATTTTTTTTTTTTCACTACATCAAAGCAGGTCCTGTTTGTTGCAAAGGTGTGGTTTGGCACTTGGATCAAAGCATCTCCTGTCTCTGTTATACTGAAGCTGAAGTGTCAAACTGTTTCACTGCAACACTAATAAGAAATGCTTTGATGTACTTAAACATATGTGTGTGTGTGTAAAGAACTTTAGTAATTACTTAGTAACCCATAATATTTCAAAAATAGTTCACCCAACTATATTTTCTTATTATGATAGGTCACTGAAGTTACCCCAACTGTTACTGTTACATGACTGTTACTGACATCTTATCAGGCACGATGGAAACAAACTCCAAAGTAACCTTTTGAAATGCAGACATTTCCTGTGGAGGGGTATTTGGTGCGTCCATCAGAGAACAATGTGCAGGGGAACAATGACAGGGCTAAAGAATATCACTCAGGTGCCTTCTGATTAAATTAGGGTTGAGGGACATGCTCACCTGAGCCAAACATCAAAGAAGACAGGAAATAGTGCATGAAGAACTGGCCTGGAGCCTGTGATATGTCCATCAGAACAAGTCCACAGAACTATCTTCTACCCCTGATAAATTGTGTCTCCACAGGTTAACATCAAATCATACCTGACCTCATTCCAAAACAGGTACTTCCAAAAGCTAATTGAAAAACCGGGATCCTCAGTTCCCTCACTGGATAGCAGAGACCTGGCTCTGCTCCCCAGCACAAAGAGGAGCTCCTGCATCTGTAGGGGAAGAGAGCACATCCCTCCCAGAACACTGGACTTCTCAGCCCTTCCCAGCTCTGAGGGGCAATTAGCTTTCTCATCAGGACTCTAGAACAGGGCACATATTCAACTACACTGGGATGTGTAGAAAGGGAAATCAAAACGTTCAACTCAACATGTGTCAGCCTTGGATCTCTGGGGAGAACAGTTTCCAAATACATTGTACTGGGTTTGTGTGGCCAGGTTTTTGTAGCAGGGGGTGGCCACAGGGGTGGCTTCTGTGAGAAGCTGCCAGAAGCTTCCCCCATGTCCAGCAGAGCCAATCCCTGGAGTCCTCAAGATGGACGTGGCTGGATCCTGCTCTGATTTTATGAGTAATAAATTCAATTAATTTCTCTAATTCGAGCTTTTTTTTGCCTGTGCTGGTATTCAGTGAGTGATCTCTGTCTTCATCTCAGCTCATGAACCTGTCGTTCTATTTTCTCTCCCCTGCTCAGCTGTGGAGGGGAGCAAGGAAGAGGCTTTGACTCTGAGATGAGCTCTGTTGGGCAGAGCAGGGTGCTGGTAACACCATGGTGGGTGATGGGTTCAGTCCCCGTGTGCGCCATTCACTTAACAGCTGGACTGCATGAACCTTGTGTGTCCCTTCCAACTCACAGTATTCTGTGACCTGGTGGGTGCTTGGCATGCAGCCAGGGTCAACCCACTACACTCAAATCTCTTTGCACTCTCATTTTTTATCCTGTGCAAAAGATTGGAAAGTCAATTTCAAGCTTCACACTAATAGTCCTGAAAATTTTAATAAAAATAAATCCAATATCATAATAATTCTCCTAATTTTTTAGTTCTGCTTTGCAGTTCCAGCACATGACAAGAAGTGAGGGAGAGCAGAGTGCATTCTTGTTTTAGCTCTGCAGAAGACCCACTTAGAAGCTGGTGAGAAACAAAGATCAAGTTGACAGATTTTCTTTCTACCTTCAAACAGTTTTTATCATTTCCAAGAAAACTGAATAGACTTTCACATGCAATTAATCAGTTGGATCGCTCCAATTCACATTAATTATTGTTCTCATTATTCACTACCTTTTTGTTAGTCTTCACTACCCTTTTTAGCAAAACACCATATTATTTTTCTTCTGGTTTTAAACATCCCCTTTGGTTCTACAGCTCATAAAATTCTGCTTCTTGAACAGCATAATGCTATCACTTTATCTTTTTCTCTACTTCTGCACAGTTTATGTCTAAAGCTTGTGGTCTCCATTGATTTATAATTGCTTACCATTTACTATATTGATAGTTAGAGACAATTTACTGATATACATTAACATGAGGAGAGAATAACTGTTGTCTGTTTCAATCGCTTACTGAAAATATATCTGAAGAATGTCAGAAAATAACTGATCCATATTCTGAAGCACTGGTTGCCAAATGCCATTTTTGCTTACATAAAAAAAATTGATAAATCATATATCTCATCATTACCCTTTTGAAAATTTATTTTATGATGATTTTCAACTTTCATATTTTCTTTTTTTTAATATTACTTCTTAACACAGTATGCAGTCTTTCTGCAGACATAAAGGATTTTAATTAATTTTGGTTTCTTATGATAGTTTAGGCTGTTGCTACTTGTTACAGTTTCTCCAGTTTACACTGTAATTTAATGGCTTAACACTAATATACACACTAGTACCACTGTTAAGCCATGAAAAGCCAGCATGAGAATTAAGAAATAATATATCAACAGCAATACTGAAGATGAAATTTTAATATTCCCACTCCTGAAGAATTTCTGGAAGTATTTTCAGATTCACAGGGCTAAATACTTCAAAACATACCAAAACTTAGCTTTTGACACACTAACATGTTCTCTAAAAGCAAGTTCCAACTTCCCAGCTGCAATAAGAACTCATCATTCATCCAAAATGTTATAGGTACTTGCCATAATATACGTTTCACAGACAGAGAAAAATGAGCCCGGAGCGATGAGGGAAGCATCTCCAGTCACTTAAGTTAGTGGCCTAGTCAGGACTAAAATCTATAGTCTATGAATTTATTTCCTGACAGTAGACATTAAATTACACCACTGCAGCAACACTTCATAAATGTGACAATTTGGATCACGCTTAATAATTAATAAACAACTTGAAACTCTATTAAGCAGCCTGAAGAAAATTTGTAATCCGGAAAAGACCAGGCAATTTCATAGATAGAAAAGAGAGTACCTTACATTCTTGCTATTTCGTACTAAATTAAATGCCTTGTCTTTTCTTAATGTAAGTAATTTCCTATTTGCATTATAATTATACTGTGAAACTTTCTGTGGATAATGAAATAAGTTTAGGGAGCAGCATTTTGGCCCTTTCATCTCTTGAGAAGCAAAGAGATGGAAGCTAGGTGGCCAGAAAGAGAAAAGAGAAAATGAGAACAAATGATGAGGTTACAAAAAGCATGTGCAAAATGATGATAACAGTTCAGACCAGCCCCAAAGAGCCTATCATTATAAAGATATATTTCCATGTATTAGTACTTCTAATAAATAACAAATTTCAACTCTGAAATGAGCCTACTTGTACAATTTTCTTTAAAGGCTGTTCTATGCCTCACTCCTGCAGCTCCAACAGCCAAAAGCTCATCCATCCACACAGAAAGAACAATACTTTGAGCTAACTAGGAACAACCTTGCCCTCCTTCCCCAGCCCATCGTATTTGCCAACTTTTTAAAAATGAGAAAAAAGCAAAAAAGGAAAGCATCCTGGTGCTCAAGTCCTACTGCTGGCTGTGCCACTGATCTGTGGCAAAGATGTTATTTGAATTTATATCTATATGCTGCAAAGACTATTTGGGGATGGGGAGAGAAGCATCACTCTCAATCCTCAGGCAGTACGTGAGACACGGAGAGATGAGCAGTGAGGGACACGGAGGTGCAACCACCCCTGAATTAAACAGTTATTGCTACTGGAACAGGCAATAACTATTGCAGAGGCACCCAACCACCCTCCAAGGAATCTATGTCCATGTTTATCACCCTAGGCAAACCAATCTTTATTGGTTTCTGCAGAGTGGAACATCAACATCAGCAGACCCTAAAACGGACCTTCCCTCAGACCCTTCCCTGGGAGGAGGGGAGATGTGCCACACCTCAAGCACAGGGAGTCATCCTACATCAAAAATTTGAAATTAAAAATATTAACAGCCACTCTGTAAGCCACATAAAACCACAAACAGAAATGCTCTGCCTAATGTCCGATTAAAAGCAGCAGCTACAGTTGGGTCAAGGCTGCATTTCCAAGAGCCCAGCTCCAGGGCAGGATTCTTGGAGCACTCTAGTTAGCTGGGTCTCAATAAAGCTTATTTTGCAGCTTTAGTTACAATGGCTTTAGCATGAAGTGCAGGGCTGGGCATCCCTGGTAAGGTAGATAAAATTGATACATACAGAAGCAGAACTTAGGGCCTCTAGGACATTCTACCTGTGAAAACAGGAGCATTCACAGACATACAATTACAGAATTTAATGAGGGACTACACAGTAGGACATCTAACTTTACTTCTTCACAGCCTCATTACAAATGACTAAATTGCCTTGGAGATCCATGTTTTTCCAACTATGCCATCTCAGTATACTCAGCAACAAAAGCAGAGTAACAGTACTCAAAGTTCACTGAAGCTTACTGATAAAAAAATGAGAACTGGGAAAGGAAATTTCTTTAATTTGTCTTGGAGCTCATCTCGTATTTTTATCAAAGGCATGAAAAAGGAGGCACAGCTTTGGTCAGCATGACTGGTACAACTTTGGAAAGCACTGCAAATGCCAGGAAATACCAGAATTTCATTCTCAAAGGAGGGAAAAGTCTTGCCTAATAGAAATGGAATGAAAAGTAATGATATAATGGGCTTTGTAATTCTGCTTGAGAGCCTAGTAATAATAAGCATTTCTACTAAAAGTTGGGAAATTACTGGTAAGAAATTATTGGGGAGGAGGAAGACCATGTTAATCAATCAGAGGATGAAAGGATAAGAAAGATTAGCTTTGCTGAAAAAGACAAAAGCTATCTAGAATTTATCAAAAGAAGCATTTGCAACAAAAACATAAAACTATTAATGCCATGAAACAAGCCACAGTGATGCTTATCTCAATACAATTGTTTTCCAACTCTGCTCAAGAATAATGAAAAAAAACCAGCAAGAACTGAAGAGAGGTGCTAGGACAAACAAGCTCTTTTATGAAAACTAATGTCCTCAGTTATTTTGCCTGGCACATTCAAAGCCAAAAGGAGATATTATTCCTTTATGTAAACTCATTAGGAAAAGTTATAAAAAGGGGTTTTTCTTTCATTTAAGAGGAAGAATGACAAGTGGCAGAACACCAATACAAGTGAGTATTAACTGTCAGGAATAAGTCTTGAATGGAAATCAGTGGAAAACTCCTAGCCATAAGAAAGAAATGTCTGAAATACCATTGCAGACTGAGGAGCAAGAAAGTAACTTTTTATTTTTAAAAAAATAGCTATTTTCAGGACAGATCTGAAAAATCCATAAAGAGGACTATGTGACACAGTCTCCCATGGTAAGTGGGAAGTAAATTAGATCATCTGAATGCTCCTTATGCAGCTATAAAATGCTAGAGACTTTATTATTTTATTAATAATATTTGTTAATATACAATAAAATTCTAAAGGAGACAATGCTATTTATTCTTCTTTATATCAGACACCACATGGCAAACCCTGAGCCATTTTCCCTTTCCTGTCTAAACAGAACTTGCCTGATTTCCATTACGATTTTATTCTTTGTTATCAAATCCTCACCATCACGTACCAAGAACCCTTGCTTCTTCCCAGACCACCCAAACAGCACTTTGAATACAAAACATAGAGTTCTTTCAGACAGGAAGGACTGAGGAAAGGAAAACTAATGATGATTCAACACGTATTTTTCAAAAAATGTTTGTTGCAAGTGCCACTTCTCCTGCAATGTTGCTGGGAACCAGCCAGATCTAGCTAGATATAAACCTCATCGCCTCCAAGTAACTACCTTCTCCTTCGCATAAGACCCAACAGATCGTAAGAGCTAATTTAAAAACATTACGATTTCTTGTTCAAATGTGCAATTAAGAAGAGAAATGAAGATTGAGATTAGCAGTGGCAGAAGATCTCTAAACTTTATATTACACAATTAACATTTTAAATAGAGTGGGTCAAAATAACCAGGCTTTTTAGCTGTTTGCAACATTGGAAAGTGAAACAACCATGCTTCAGGTCAAATAATGCTTCATTTATTTTTTAGCATTATTTTAATGTTTTCAAGGGTTTTAAAAGCTGTTTCACATTGAAATGGGAAACATTTGAAGAGGTTTCCAGGGCTGCTCCTAAGTTTACAAACAGATACAAAATTACAGCAGATTCTTACACCTGGAACAGCCATACACGAAATCTTGATGTGTTGTCAATTACTCTCTCGACGTGTGCAGGGAGATTTATTCTCCTGGAAACAGCTCATTTAATCAGAGGTACCTCTGACTACTGAAATTAATGGAAGTTCAGGGCTCAAGGTTATAAATGATCATCTCACAATGCTCATTAAGAGGACTGCTGAGCAGCAGTCATACAGAAATATTCTGATTTATTTAGCACAAAGTGGGTAAATAATGCAGGCTAATTTTCAAGAAATTAATGGAATTGAAATAGAGTTGAGTCATTGTGCTAAGGTTGTTCTACCTTGAACCTTTTTGCTGGCCCAGCTCCTCTTCCCTGACCATCCATGCCAGGAGAACTATGTAGTAGAGCAAGACCTGGAGCAGATGACAGCCTGAGTGTGATGCCATTCCAGAAAGAAATCAACGTCATCACCACCTTGGAAGGAATGGACAAAAGCACTGTGTATCCTCTTGTGATGTTCACATTCCTGAGAGGGTCTTACCTACAGTATTATGTCCACCAAAAAGCAAGTAACAAGCTTAATGGCAATGTGGATCAACTAAAGATACAGAGGACAGGATGGCAAGAATGATGAGAGGTCTAGAAAACACGGATTCAAGGGAATACTGGGCAGAAAATAATATACAGGTGAATATAAACTTAAGATACAAAAACAGGTCTTAATTCTGAAGAGAACTGAAGTAGTATGCTTAAATTACAGCAAAACATTTAAGATATTAGGTCTGAAGTTCCTATTCTGTTACTGACTTCAGCAAACTCAGGGAGTGAGAAAATACTAATTTCCTTACATATCTCTCATTACTTTCATGTTCTGCAGCTAAGTGGGGAGGAAGAAGAAGGAACTGAAATTCCTGAATTCAGGTCTTGGCATCGAAGAAAAGGAAGAGCCAAATGCCCCACATACGGTGTTTAAAATTCTTTCTGGCCCACTAGGAGATACATTTATATATTCTACTATGAATTTAAGCACAGTTTGATACTTGTAAAAGCTTCCTAATCCTCTTTCTGGCAATAACCCTGTAGCCTCCCACAAACAGCTTGGCAGGATTCTTTCCTATTTCAGCTTTTTACCTCGATTTTCCCAAGGTGTCTCACAGACCACAAGGTATCTGGAATTTAGCTGAAGAGCTACCCCATTAAAGAGTTCTACCTCAGAGAACTGGAGTTTGCTAGCTCCCTAGAATGAGGATCTCAAAAAACTCCTGAGCTGAGGGTGACACTTTGTTCAGCCAGGTTCACAGATGAAATATTAATTGTGTCAAGGAGAAACATCAATAGAAGAATGAAAAATATTAAATCACAGGTTCCAAGAAAATGTACTCCACTCTAGTTCATTACTGCCAACTAACTCAATGAAGCTACAGTAGGGTAAAACCAGTTTGATCAGAATAAAATCAAATTTTTTCCCTCAAAGGCAGTGATATGTTTGATCCCATTTTAAGGCAGTTCTCTACATTTTTTATTTGGTAAATAGCAACCTTAATAGTATTAAATACCAAATGCCACAAACCACACATACATAAAATGGAATATATAAATTACATCACAAGATACTGAAGGGTATCACCATGACATTTTCACTGAAGAAACTGACAGCTCCGTTCTTGTCTGGAAAGCTCTGTTAACTCCAGATAACATCTGATTCATAATTAAAATAACACAAGCAAAATCCATTTACATTTTTAATGAATTGCCAGAAATACTCTGGACCTCAGTTAGCAAGATGATATTGTGGTGGAAAGAAACAGTAGCTCTTGTACATGAGTAGCAATGAGTGAGAAAAATCAGACAGGAGTAAACTTTAACAACAAATCTGGCCAACATAGAGGCAATATGGAAAAAGGTAAAGAAGAAATCCATCCCCATACCATCATCTATGTTTCTCGACAGCTAGAAGGTCACTTGGTTTCTGGAGTGCAGCAATCCTGTCAAGGTGGTGTTAAGCATGAATTTATGCCCTTTCTCATCACCTCTGCTAAAAGGAACATTTGAGAGTTGGGGTTGTTAAGTGTGGAGAAAAAAAGTCTCCTGGAAGATTTTATCCCGCCTTTCCAAAAGTTTCAGGGGGCCCATAAAAAAGATGGGGAGAAGCCTGCTGTGATAGGACAAGGAGTAACAGTTTTAAACTAAAAAAAGGTCAATTTAGATTAGATATAGGGAAAAAGTTTTCTATGCTGAGGACGGCAAAACACTAGAAGAGGCTGCCAGAGAGGTGGTGGATGCCCCATCCCTGGTAACATTCAAGGTCAGATGGGACAGCAACCTGATCTTGTTCAAGAAGGCCCTGCTCACTGCAGGGGGTTTGGACTAGATGAGCTTTAAAGGCCCCTTCCAACCCAAACCATTCTATGGTTTCCCAGTGAAAGCACTCAAGCTATACTATGCCTTCCAAGCAGCCCTAGGCTGGCTGAAAAGGATGTCTTTTTGAGAGGAGGTCTAGGAAATGCCTCTTGCTGCTTCTCTACTATTATTTGTCTCTTCTAAACACTGCCAGGAGGGAAATTCAAAATTCTTCCCCCTCCCTCCTATCTCAGAGAGGCAACAGGTGCCTCACTTGTCTGCGAAGTGCCACTGCCTCTCCACAGGGAAATGGTGGGGAGGACCAGTCCTGCTGTGGTTCTTGGCTTGACTGCAAGGTAGCCCCAGCTCTGCTCATGGGAGGGGAACAAGAGGAGTGCTCCCACCTCCCCAGAACAGCACCAAGAGCAGCCGACCCACAAAGTGACTCTCTGCAGAGCAAAGAAGCCAATCCTTTTGAGGTGTCACCTTCCAGCTGGGCTGGCCTTACGAGAGACAGAGAGAAAATTCAGTGTAAACGAAGCCTGAAGCATAACCAGCTATTGGGGCTGCTCCTATAAACAAAATAACACCATTACGATCAAACCATCAAAACTTCTGGTTTCAACTTGGCAGTGGCTTATATATGAGCAGGTGATACCTTAAAAACCGATATATTTTCTTCTTTTATCATGGAGGTAAAAAATAGTAAAGTACATATTTTGGACTTTTGTATTAGTGCAAGACAAAAGAGCTCTCAGGCAGAAACCTTGAATGTCAAGTGATTTTTATGGCTATGAAATGGACCCTGAAAACCAAAGGGTTTTAACAGAAGTCTCAGTCACAATCTGTAACTATTTCCATTCCAAATTATGACACAGGTGCTTACTGAGATTTTTAAAGCAACATATGCAGCAATACTAGGTGGCTAATCTGCAGATTAGGACCAAGAAAATCCATTCCGGAACTCGGGATATTGCCAGCATTCATGCCTCCTACTGTTCATGAAGTGAACTGAACATACTGTAAATGAGGCTCTTGCTTAGCCTTATTTTAATCACTTCTAAATTGGATGTGGTTCTCTTTTCACCTTGTCCTCTTAACAGTATTACCTAGTCTCCTAAAAATCATCATAAATCACCAGTGAAGGTTATGCATTAGAGTGCTTTCAGAAGTAAGACTTCATAAACCTTGTCAAAATGTACATGCTGCAGGGTGGTATTTTGAATTGGAATATAATCCTTTGCCTTTTAATCACAAGACATTTTCTAAGAAACTTTTTTATGTGAAAGAACAGTGCTCTCATATGAATTAATAGCTGAATTTCTATCATATCTCTCCATGTTGATTTTGTCAACAGAACTACATTTTCCTTCAGCCTATACATAATCCTAAATGACAGTAAAAAAAGCCCTGATTTTCCCCAGAGATCTGGCCAGATCAAAGGACTGGCAAGGGTCAGCTTTCATGAAGTGTTTCCATGGGCAACTGATCATACCAGAATTGGATGTAGGGAACCTTGTGGAGATACTGATTTTTAACAGCAGTAATGATAGCACTCATTCTTCTGTAAAAAAGCAGCACTTGTGACCTCGCTCATCTTTGACATCTAAAATGTGTCAACACATTGTTCAATGCAGCCAGTTTTGAAATACTCACAAAATCAGAACTGACACAAATTCTTGTAATGAAAGGAATACAAATATTGTGCAACATTCCAAGCCTCAGACCAGGTCGAACCTGTGGAATATAAGCTTTGTGACCCACCCAGAAAGCAGCTCTGCCCTTCCCCTACTGCTTGCTCAGGACTGAATTTCTGTCCAGCTCACTCAGAGACTCCCAGCCTGCTCACACACAGACCTGAATGGCACTTTGAAACTGAAATGGGGCGAGCTGGGGCATGAAACTGTGTTTAGCCAGTGTCTGAGCATTCTGCAGAGAGTGCACAAAATTCTGTAGAATTTTCAAGCTAAAATTATGCAGATAACATATAAGAGTGACAAAATGTACTGCCAAATCTCCACTATTATTAGCACACTTAATATCCTACCATTCAGCTAAACGGCCTGTGTTGACCACAGTTTTCCAAGGGAGTATTTGTATTTCTCTGGCACGGGAGCTGATGAGGTTTGAACCCGAGCTATTACCAATCTGCCCACACCACACATGACTCTCCAGATTTCTTCAGCAGTTCATCCATACTGAGCAGCAACCTGTTACTTTTCCTTCAGATCTGTGGGTCAGATGGAAAGAAGATACAGAATGCAGAACTGCCCACCTCAGGAAAGGCAGCACATTCTTTACCATTTCTTTAGCTCTTCTGGTGCTCAAGTGCCTTGTTTTGGACTTCACTAAAGTCTCCCAAAAACTGAAAAATACAGTGTTTCAGAGAAAAGGTTAAATCACCCTGTGTGTTCTGGGTGAGAAAACTACACATAAAAGAACTCCATCCATTATCTGCCATGAGCAAGAACAACAGTATTAACTGAATAATAACATTTCAGCAGTCAAAATATTTAATACAAGGCACCAGGAGAAATGATCTGATATTCAGAGGATTACATATGTCTTTTGATTAGCACAGCCAGTACTCTTGTTTCATATCCTTGACTAGAAACACCAAATCAACATAATCTCATAGTACACATATAAAAACCTGTAAGGTTTTTTTAAAAAAACAAGAGATTCAAGTTTTGGCCTTCCATAAATCTGAGATTATTCTCCTTCCTAAAAAAAAAAAAAAGAACAAACAATGATAGAGTAATTTGACATGGTTGACATGGCAAAATACAGCCTTCTTTGGAAGAATGGTACCCATCTGGAATGGTTGTCAGCAAGGAAGACAGTACTTTGTGAAACCCAGCACCTACAGATTTCCTTGATATGGCCATTTTTCTTCTCTGTTACACCGTCTCAGATCAGATAAGGAAGAAATAAGAGAGACCACGGGGCAGCCAGGGAAACACACAATCTTCAGCAGAGGATCAAAACAAGCTTAGAGAAAACTAACTCTGGGTTTTATTTTCTTATAAAAGAAATGTATTTGTTTCCCAGTGTGCTTGAGCAGCAGGAGATCTATGAGCAACCAAAATAATGTGCACCTCAAGCCCAAAAGTGCCATTATTTATTTTAGTCACAGAGCACAAGAAGCTGTCGTCACAAAGCAGCCTCTTTCCACCCTTCCACAATCAGACTACTCACTGCATTTTAAGAACACACACACAAACCCACATGGAGGATCACATCTAATTAGTATTTGATAAAGTGCATGTAGTGTTCCCTGAGCATTATGTAGATTTGACACACTCTAAGAGTCTGGTTCAGCTGTCTGTTAAAGTTAAAAATATTTAAGGTCTTGCTCCCTTTTTTTCTTTTCCATGTTGATTCTGTAAGATAAGACAAATGCCAAAGAAATCCACTGTTTAGCTGCAGAGATTAACAGCAACAGTCAAGGGCAGAGGAGGTGGGTAAATGAATGAAAAATAACTCAAATGCCCCAGATCACCAAGAATGAAGCACAAATAAAATCAAGCAAAAAGGTCAGTAAGAGTTATCATCACAACATTCTTAGTGCAGCTCCAAGCACGCTCCGCTACAGTTGAAAGCTGTCAATCAGAGTGCTTTAAAGCTGATTAGGAGCCTCCTTTTATCAGTCACACACCAACACATTCAATCTTTTTTCTTTCCTAAACCTGGAGAAAGCATCTGTTTTCTTCCTCTCTGGGCAAATCAGTCTTTCTGCACCAAGACAACAGCCCACAGAAGAGTGAGCCACAATGAAGACTGTAGTGTTGTCTGTTTCATGAAAAGCCATATCTAGGTCTACCAACAGCTTCCTTTCAATAAAGCGAACAATTTCCAACAACAGCTGAGAAATTCACAATTCTCAGTTGCACAAACACCACCCTCACACAGAAGCTGACCGCCATCAAATTTATGAGATGTTCTATTTCCAGGTATGTCCGTAAAATCCAGCACAGAGTTTGCAGTAGGAAGAAACAGGGATAGAGGTTAAGAGACCTCTGTTGACAAAGCAAATTTCATAGTCTCATTTCAACTGTGGGACCATTTTTCATCTATACACACAGAGGAAAGTAAGAAGAGGCAAAAAAGAAAGAGCAATTATAGTTTATGCTCGTATCAAAGGGTTTTATATAACCCATTTTTGTTTATTTCCCTGTTTTTGTGGATTGACAGAAAAAATAAGGAAAAATAGTATTTCAGATGAGTAGCTGCCATAATACTCATGGAGGTGCATAATCTTGTTTCAAAGAATTGGGACAGTGAGAAAAGTTCCAGACTTACTGGTTCTTATTTAGACTTCCAGCAGTCAAACCACTGATAGGTGTCCTACAGTTTCTTCCTCACAGCATCCTGTTATAAGCTAAGAACAGACACTAACATCTATCTCTCACACAATAAAACAGGGGTTAGAAAGCAGTACGTGCTTTTGGAGAAGTATGTCCCACAGTTTTGATTTCAAGAAAATACTTGAGCATTCTCACTGCTATTCTGCAGGTGGAGGCTCTTCTGCTTAGATCTCTGTTATATCTCATTCACACATAAAACCCAGAACAGATGGTAATGGGCCTCAATGAACATAAGGGGTGACATTAAACATGTCTGAAATTTACTGCCCCTCAGTGTCACTCATCCACCTGTTACCTCAGAGTAACTGAACAACCAACAAAGACTCTTCCCTACCAATATGGTGGAAAGAAGAGGTCACAAGATTATCAGAAGAGTTTTCTTTTGCAGAGAAGTTAAAAATCTTTACATTTGCAATCCAACAGTTTGCTCCACCCTCTCTCTGCAGCCTGGTGATTTAAAATTCCTCCCCGCTTTTGAGCAGAGAGGTTTATTCAAGCCTTGCTTCAGACAGGTTGCACTGAGCAATGTATGGGCAAGCGACAGCTAGGTTTTGTCCTCAGGGGACAAAAACAATGAGTACAAAACGTGGCATGAAAGGGTGTCAAGGAAGTCTGATGGCTCAGGTGACAAGAACCATGTGCGGGATGTCTACCTGCCACTTGTGTACATTATATTCAGTCCCAATCATTTCCACAGGTACTCTGCTGTCAGAAACCTCAGATCTACTCAAACCAGCAAAACAAAGGTCTCCAAAATACTGAAGAATAAAGAAAATGAATCCATGCAACTGTCTGCATTCCCTGAAACAAGAGATGTGAATCAAAGTATTTTTTTATCTCATAAAAACATGCAGTCACAAGACTACATTGTTTTCTGTGAAAAATTATGTTCTTTTCAGAAGTCTTGAAAGTCAATTATATATTGTATTTTAATACTATTAAAAAATATATATAGCATTTGAAAGCATGACTAAGTAATAATAGATGTCAAGAGCAAATTACTTGGAGTAAGAAAATCTGCCAAAATAGCTTGAAGTCAAAGAAAAGGCTAATCAGAGGAAATGCGCATCTTTTAATTGTCAAACCTTGAACACTCCCTGCAGAACTATCTCCAGCACAAACTGCTCTCTTGGTTTCTGTACAAAACTCAGTATGGGCAGTGTAATATGAGGGTCTAAAAGGTCGTACAAAGATATACACACACAAACTAGCCTTGCTTCTGACTTATCTTCCATGACATTAAGTTCTTGCCATCTTCATTATTTATATACTTGTGATGCGAGCAGATTTCAGAAACGAAGACACCAAACAGGAAGGTTAGTTGCAGGCTGGAGCTATATGTATGTCTCAGAGGGACCTATGAGAATCACATTCAATAACATAAATTGCATTACAGTGTAAACAAAATTTAACCCAGGTGAAATGAATAAAGCAGAAAATGACTGAATTAAATGAAGATGACAGGGTGGAAATGTTTTCTCTAAAGATATAGCTCCATAATATATTCAGAGCCAGAGGCATTAGGACAGTTTCACACCAGTGGATGATTTTTTATTTTTAAAGCCCTTTGCTAAAACAAATAATCCCATCTACTCATTGATTTTTAGAGAAAATACTCTCCTTTTAAATATTAATAAGTTGAGGTTTATATTGAATTTTAAATTATGGTGAGAAATCCAACATAGGTGTTGCTTGTTTTTTAAAAATCCCAAATTATTTCCATAGTATTATTTACCTGATAATTTTTACAGTTACAATACATTTACAATGCAAAGCCAAATTTGCAGTACATAAATTTAGAAATCCTCACATCTAAGTGTTGTGATGCTGTCAGAGAAAATTAACAATGAAATAAAAAGCTTGATCTATGAAGCATCACAGGGATAGAACTAGCTATGCTACATTATCTACTCATGACCCACATCCAGCTAACCAGAGGCAAAGGAGAAAAAAAAATTAAAAATTCAAGAGCATCTCAATTATTTTCACCACTTGGTTACTACTCCTCAAGCATTAGACACCCTCCTCAGCTCAAAAGAAAAGGAATTCATGTAATCATCTAAAGGGATTTTATATTCTAATTATCCACATCTCTGGAAAATAATAAATCATGGAGAGAAGAAAAAATACATAACTAGAAACGGGTTTGCACCATATCAGCACCCTGTCTTCTTGCAGAGCTGACTCTACTCCTACAGAGGTGCTATTAGAGAAACAACATTTTGGGAAAATGCCACAGATCTTGTAAAAATGATGACACAAACTCTTCATCCAATGGTGCTGCCCCCTGTAACAATGTTCCAAGAGCGACCGGATGAAAAATACCTCAAGATCTCTTTTCCTCACTTATTTTCTCTTGATGGTGCAGCCCTTACATCCTCTGCCAGGCATCCTCTCCCACCTAAGCCACTCTAAATGTACCCATGTGCACAAGACTGTGCCTACCACAGATTAAAACACAGAATCAGAATAATGAAAATATGATTTTGTTCCACTTCTTCCCTACTATATAAGAATTCCTCCCCACAGGGGCTACTCAGACTCGTCTGCATAATTCTACAGATCTAGAATATGTTGTTTCAGCACAGATATCCATTATTATAAAACACAAAAGAATACTTCAAAAATGCATAAATATGTACGCTGGTTTTTTGTTGTTGTTTTTTTTTCTTACTTATCTCCATAAAGCAAGTGTACATAAAAATCACAAATTGTGGTTTAGAATCAGTAATGTACAATTTAGACGCAGACATCCTTGTTTTCTGAAAACAAGCAATGACCTACGCCCCGCAGTATGCATATAATTCTATGTTAGTCCTGAAAGCATATTTTAGCAGTATTTACAGTTACACTGAATTTAGATTAGATTATCTCACTTTCAAATTAATTTCTGGAAGTAACAGAATGCTCACAACAACACTGGGTATTTTTGAGAGGGAAATAGAAGAAAAGTAAATGAGAATTCGTGAATACTGTGATTATCTGCCAACATTTACAAGCAATTTTGGCACTCCTTCCTTGGGCATTCTTAAAAGACATCACTTCAGGCACGTATAAGCTGTGTTATACATGTATTACATATCCACAGGTGCAACTAAAGGGCCTGCATGTGATTTTTCTTCTAAAAGTAGGAGGAACCATATATAGCCAAGTCAGCCCTTAATAACAGAGCAATCACTTCATCTTTCCAGTATAAACTTTTCTTTTAAGGAGGTTTTACCATGGCTTTTAATAACTCAAAGAAATAAAATCTTCTGTCTGGCTGTCTTAAGACAGCTGTGTCCTTGGAAATGACTTTGCCAAATTCTCAGGATCTTTATTCATAGAAAGGAACCCAAGACTTGTGATGAGTTTATACCAGGTCTTGCCAGGTTCATCCCTTGCCTTACAATGCATGTGCCTGGTGTCTCGTGGACAGCTGCAGCAAATTTCACAAAATAGCTGATAATTAAGGTCGATAAACAACTATAATATCCACCCATTTTATACAACAAATACTTTAACAGTTGTTTCCAATAAGGAAACAATCCCCAGGTCCACAAATTGCCATTGCCCATCATATAAGTGCTATTTTATAAGGCACCACAAAAAAAAGATTCTGTTTTCAATTAACATGACAATTAACATTGCTATGGCTGACCTGCTCAAAATTGGAATCCGTTATTTGAATTATGTGTAATTTTCAACGTATTTTTTTCTTGTTTATCCTCCCTTAAGTGGTTTATAAACAAAGCATATGCGCTTTATAAAACATATTCTACAGTTACTCCTATATCAACTCTCAGGATTGTCAAGAGTTTTTTCCCCCCTTCTATGCTGTAAAAACAAACTAATAACACTACATACATTCAAAGACTCTATACTTTCATACACAATCTAGAGAAAAGACGCTCTGTGTTAAGCAAGTTCTGCTGCCTTACTTGTGGCAACATTCCCAAAAAGTACAAATATTCACATCATGTGCCAATATGATATACACACAAAGACTGGAATTACACCCTCCATTCTAAGGTTTTGTTTTTGTGCTCACATTCCTCAAATTTTCAGTGTGTGCATGATTTGATATGTTAGAATGCCAACATTATGTAGCCTTTGTTCTAACCACCTTGAACATTTTATAATACTGTACACTAATACAAGTTTTTTTTTTCCTGTGAAGATTAAAATTCACCCAGCCAAAATCTTCAGAGCCACAAAAATAAAGATATTTCTATCTTTCTAGTTCCCACCAGTGCTTATTCTTTCACTAGAGCAATCTGTAACCGGAGGACAGAACAGCAGCTTCATCCTGAGTTCAGAAATTTAGAATCATTTAACTGACCTGAGAAGGAGCCAACTCTAATTCTCGAGTGTCACACAATTTTTTTAAAAAATAGAAAAATCACAACCTTATAATATATCCCAATATTTATAAAGCTTGAAGCTCATGGTGTCAGATAAGTGACTCATACATTCTGAATCAAATGTTATTTTCAAAATGTTTTCTGAATACATATTACCACTTAATGTTCCTCTCATTAATTGTACTTTTTTGGATTAATTTTCCTTGGCTAGCATTACACTGAGCTGTACTTAACATCATTATTAGACAACTGAAATCCACAGGACTACTCGTAGTGAAAGACAACTTACTGGGGTAAAGACTGACAAAGCCTTTTAACCAGTCAAATAAATTAAATTTTCAAAAAATCCCTTTTCCCCAAATTCAATACTTCAAGGCTTTCAGCCTGTTTCAGTACAACTGACAGTATAAATAAAAAGCTTATGGAAACCAGCAAGCCTATGAGTCTTTACAGGTTCATGAAGTATTTTGACTTTTACCTTATGATTCTGAAATGGTCAGTCCTTCACATTAAGTATCATCTTTTTATTTATATTCAAAAATAAAATATTGTAGTAATTGAAAAGAAAAACAATTATGGAGTTACTCCCTGGTTTGGTTGGACCATGACTCTAAAAAAAGTATCCTTCCTTCAGTGGAAAACAGAAATTGGTTGTTGCACATACAGGCAAGTTATTTTTAGCATTGACTGACACAAAATTCTTCCCTCATTTTATTTCTCAATTTGGCTTAGAAAAAATGTCTATGCCCTTTAAGTCTGGCACTTAATATACAGAAGTGTAAAGAAGAGTGAAACATGAAATCTAGAAATGTGGATATACGATATATGTTTCTTTAACTAGACTGAATTTAGCATTCATGAAAAATCACATTAAATGCAATAAGGCGACATGTCTTCCATTTTTTCCACAAGTTAACTGAGTAGCAATGTCAACTATATCATATTTCTCGCTTTGGATGTTCCTTCTTCCTAGAAGAATTTCCTCCAAAGGAGCAATTTCAACTTATTTTTACAGTTAATCAGTTCACTGTTGAAGCTATACAGCAAATGGACTAAGTGACCGACCTAATTTTGAGGATTGTAGCAAGAAGATACAATAATGGATTTAACACAGCAGTTAATTTATTTAACACATAGTAAGGAAACTTTTAGCACAACTAGGACAACGTACAACTTTAACAGAGATGTGTCTTTTTATAGTGGCTGGGCGAGGGAGTAGTGGACTACCTCCTTCTGTAATGTTTTATTTAATTCTTTTTACATTTGCAAACTATACATGTAATCTTGGAGAGGATCCAAAAAAATCCTCTATAGACAATTCAGTGAGATAGAGATTAGATACAGAAAATTCTGCTCAATATTGATCAGATTCTGCACCCTCAGTGACACACCACCATCCATCTACACACGCAACCTTCGCTCATCTTATTCAGCAACGAATACACCTAATAAAACCTGCTGAGAAAATATAAGGGGAGGAGAGATTGAAAAAAATAAAAAAAATCAAATCTCTCTTCAAAAAGAAACCTATGACTCATGACTCAGACATCTCAAAAGGGAGGCCTTAGGAATAGCTAGGTATTACCACGCCATATCTGACTCCCTAACCTGCAAATGATTAATGGCATCACTGAGGGAGCTGTTACTGCTATCAGCACACACACCTCAAATGGCATCAGCTGTGACCTCTATGAAAGCTGGAGATTTGTCTATAAAAGAATACGATTTCAGATGGGAAAATGGAAGAAAATTGATAAATAAAATCTTTACTTTCCCCACACAGTTAATGGAAAGAATTGAAAAACTCTGTTGGACATTGAAAGGGTGAAAAACAAAACAATTAAAGGTGGGGGACAGAAAGGCTTTTCTAGAAAATTAAAATCCCATCCCAAAAAGCAGCTTCCATTAACTTGAGAATTCACAACCCACAACAACACCAGTGGTTGTAACAGACACAAAACAAAAATCTCTTGCGATACACTGAGATTTTCCCCCCCTTTTTAATTCATTTTGGTCAGACCAATAGGTGTTCCAGAGCTACGGCTGCCACAGGAGGGGGACAGGGACAGCTGTCCTGAGAGAATGAGTATCAGGGAAAAAGCCCTTGTCCAGTCACACTACTGCAGTGGGTGACCCCGGCTGGATGCCAGACACCTACCAAAGCCTCTCTATCACTTCCCTTCTTAGCTGAACAGGGGAGAGAAAATACAGCAAAAGTTAATGAGTTGAGATAAGGATAGAGAGAGGTCACTTGCCAAAATACCAAATACCATCATGGGCGAAACAGGCTAGAATTAGGGGTATTAATTGAATTTATCAATTAAAAAATCAGAGCAGGATAATGAGAAGTAAAATAAACCTTAAAAACACCTCATCCCAACCTCTCCTTTCCTCCCAGGCTCTACCTCCTCTCCCTCTGCAGCACATGGGGAGATGGGGAATGGGGGTAATGGTCAGTTTATCACAGGTTGTTCCAGCTGTTGCTCTGGGTGTTCCTGCACCTGCTCTAGTGTGGGGTACCTCCCAGGGGAGACAGTTCTTCATGAACTTCTCCAGTGTGGGTCACTCTTTCAGGTGTGCAGTGTTTTCAGGTACACCCTGCTCCAACATGGGTCCCCCACAGGGTCACAAGTCCTACCAGGAAACCTGCTCCAGCACGGACTCCCCTCTCCATGAGTCTGCAAGTCCTGCTTGGACTCTGCTCCACATGGGCTTCCCATGGGTTCACAGCCTCCTCTGGGCATCCCTCTGCCCTGGTGTGGGCTCCTCCCCAGGCTGCAGGTGGATCTGTGCATCCCCTGTGCCCAGGGACACAGCTGGCTCCCCCCAGACTGCACCACGGGATGCAGGGCTGCAGGACCTGGAGCACCTCATGCCCCTCCTTCTGCAATGAGCTGGGTGTCTGCAGGGTTGTTCCTCTCACGTAGTCTCACCCCGCTCTTCTCTGGCTGAAATTACTTCTGCACAATAACTTTTTTTTCCCCTTTCTTAAATCTGTTATCAGAGGCATTACTATCATTCCCACTGATTGGCCCAGCCTTGGCCAGCAGTGAGTCCATCCTGGAACTGGCTGGCCTTGGCTCTGCTGGACGTGGAAGAAGCTTCTGGCAGCTTCTCACAGAAGCCATTCCTGTAGCCTTGACAACTACCAAAACCTGGCCCCTCAAACCCAACACAACTACTAAACTTACTTTCTGCAGGGACTCATACCACTCACAAGACATTCTTTACCCAGTCTATGGTAAAGAGAAAACAAACCAACTAACCAACCAAAACCAGAGAAACTGCTTGGTCTCCTTCCAGGAAACCCAATCACAAACAATTGCCAGAAAGAAGTTTTTCCTTACATAACCATTACCAATAACTAAACATCTCTCTCATACTGCAATACCACCTGTGCTCCAAAACATCAAATGAAAATGCAAGAGATCTTCATAAAACATCTGTAGACTGGAATTCAATCCTCAAAAGTGGTCATGTAAGCAAGTAAAATGCACATACTGGTCATACACTGACTGATAAGCAGTGTCAATGCTTTGATAAAACTCAAGAGAAGAACCAACCTTCTCCTCATGACTACAAAGCAATTTCACTTCTGAGCCTGAAAACTTCCACTGGTTTTCAAGGTCAGTGACTCAAATGCAAAAGAAAGGACAGACCCATCCTGGCGACTTGTTGAAATACTGTCTTAAAAATGAGAAAAATCTGTTTAATCTCTCTTGAACTGAGTGTGCCTACAGCCCAAGCTAGCAATGAACCAGCAGGCTATTATAAAGAGGCTGGGTGGCTGCAACACATGTGGCAGGGATGCGTGGGATTCTGATCAGAATGTGACTGCCTTTCCAGTTTTCTCAGCTCCAAGAGCACCTTTGCCTACCAGCTTACAACAAGATGATGTGGTAGGACTGCAAGAATCTGTAAATGGCCCTGGCTGAACTGTGCTGTCCAGATCAGAGATATCACTGCTTCCCAGACAGTGCAATCAGAAGGTCAGTGGATGAGCTCACCCTCACACACCCACAGGCCTGTTCTCCACCTAAGAGTCATTCACATTTAAGACCATGTAATTACCATCAAAAGCTGTAAGGATCCATAACCTATCACAGAAACATGGTCATGGGTGCCACTCCATGTTAGCCAGACAGCTATTTCAAGTAATTTCTCTGACTGACAGTGCTAAACAAGGCAGAATTCAATTACGCAGGCTGAAACAGGATACAGGTTCAACTGGATCTTTGATGACCAGAAGTGTTTAGGGCTTTCATGTCTCATTCAAAAGATAGATGAATACTATTCCAAAGATTAGATTGCCAACATACAGCAACTCTTCAGAAAAAAATCAAGAAAGGTAATTTCCCTCTCTCACACATAAACTTTACCATTCTGTTTGTCTCTGAAATGACTGATCTACTTAGTAGATACTACATGTTAGAAAAAATAATTCAGACGTTGCACATCTTAAGTAGGAAACTCCAACTATTGAACTGCCTGAGTTGCTAAATCAGAGGTTCCTTTTTAAAAGCAAGAAAATTATTGATGTATTTAGGAACAACCCTATTTCTGCAAATGTGAAGGACTGAACAGATTTTTATCATAGCATTATAAAAAGTTCGAAAATAACTTTGACATATATAGTTCCTGGAGGTTGAGTATGACTGTTATTTTAAAGTTGATTCAGTCATAATGGAACTAGCAAAGGAAATACTCAACCAGAACCATACAAGTTTCGTTTTATGCTTCACACCTACCCTACATTAAGCACAGAATTATTTTAACAGCTTGCATATTCTTTCTCTGGGGACTACAGGCATGAACAAAAGCCTAACAAAAGTAAGAGGAATCTGCACAGTGAGTTAGTGAACAATGAATCTGGAACAGGCTTTAATGCCACACTTTCTAGGAGACAGATGTGCAAGTTTTTTTCATACCAAACAGGTATTACTCTATTTATTTTACTTATTTATTCTTAATATTTTACGAGCATGGTATGTTGGATTATGCAGAAAAAGTCTGCTGTGAAGGGGAGTCTTCAGGTACATCATATACTTTCTGCAGAGAAATGACACATCACTAGCAAAGAAACTACAGACCATAAAAATGTTTCACTTGATAGAGAAAAAGCCTGGGAGGGGAAAAGAAAGTTTCTAAGGTTCCATATCAGCAAAACTTCCTATTTCATTTCTTCTTTGTACATACATATGAATACAATCCTAAAGATAAACTTCTTTTCTTGACTCCACACGCTGAATGTAATTCAGAAGATTCTGCAAAGAGGTACCTCCTTTGGTTGTGGATTCTTCCCTGTAGTGTAGTATTGTACGATTTATGAAATCTTCCTGGAGCAAACTGTTGAAAACCATGAGCATTACTCTTGCAAAAACAGATACTCTGAAGGACTGAAATTAAACAGAATTGTGGATGTAACAGAGGCTATGTCAGTAAAGAGGGGATGGCACTCCCTTCAACAAGGGTTTAACTCACATTTTCACCCTGAGTCCTTAAAGCAAAATAATTGGATTAGTTACCCTCATTGTACATAAGCTACAATCTACATAAGTCACCTAAGAAAGTGATTTATCTCATTTTATTCACCTTCCAAGGATTACATGAACGGGAACATGATCTCTTCTTCCAAATGTCAACCCAATGAAAGCAAGTGGCTGATGCTTTTGTGGTGATTAATTCCGATCAACATGGGAAATGATCTTGCCCAAGAGTCCCCCAGCTGTGTTCTCCCTCCCTTCCTCCCCTTTCTATATATATTTTTTTTTTCCATTTATATATAAATAAAAATATAAATGGAAAATAACATCATAGAAATAACATCATCCCCTTCCAGGGTGTGGATGGTCACCTCACAAACAGGGATGGAGACACAGCACAGGTGGTTAATGCATTCTTTGCCTCTGTCTTCAACACTCCCCCCTCCCTTCCCAGAGAAAAACATGGATTATCCCACTGGACACTCCAGTGTCCAGAGGAGGGCAAGATCTCCTCAGCAGCAATGAAACCATCCCTGTGCTATCCACTGAATTCCCATCTTGAATCCAAAACCACCTCTGTGCCTGGGAAGAAAGGAACTTTATCCCAGTCAAATCCAGACCAGTGGAAACACTCAGTTAGCTCTTTGGGAAAAGCCTCACTTATTCAATTCTTCTGCTCCTCAGAAGATTTCACCTGCAACCAGAAAGTCCTTCTTAGTAGTTGGTGGCCGTCTTGGAGCAGCTTCCTGGAGACGGAGGAAGCTCCTTGGTCTATTGAGGGTCGTCTCCGTCTCCAGGCATGGGCTGTTGGCAGTTGGCACAGCCGGCACAGCGTCCTGGGAGCTGTGGGCAGTCAACTGCTGGCTCCAGCTCAGTCGCTGCTCTGGCACCTGCTCCTCAGAAGGCTCCCCTGGATTGGACTGCACTCCCATTTTTACTTCTGGGCTTTTTCTGGCCACGTCAGCGCTGAGGAATGCGTCCAAGTGGTTGATATTCTTGGCTCCAACGGAGCTGGGAGACCTGTCCCTAGGATTGCTACGGTCCTCAGGTCAGCAGGTCTCACTGAGTCTCTGGCAGGGATGGAGGCTTTCAGGAGTGAGGGTCTCTGAGGGAATGGAGACTCCTTGAAGGTGCTGGTTTTCAGAGGGCTGAAGATTCTCAGAAACCGGCAGGCTTTCAGAGGGAGGGAGTCTCAAGAGGGCTGGAAGCTGTCAGAGGGAATAGAAGCTCTTGGAAGGTCGAGGCTTTCACAGAGATAGAGGTTCTTGGAGACAGAGAGGCTCTCAGATGGCTGGAAGCTGTGAGAGGGACCAGAAGCTCCTGGGAAGTTGAGGCTTTCAGAGGGATGCGCATTCTCAGAGATGGGCAGGCTCTCAGAGGGAGGGAAGCTCTTGGAAGGCAGGAGATTCTTGGAGGGCTGGAGCCTCTCGCATGGCTGGAGGCTGTCAGAGGCCATGGAAGCTCCCAGAAGGATTGTGGATCTCTGATGGCCTGATGTTCTCAGATGGATAAAGGATCTCTGATGAAACTAAATCCTTGAAAGGTTGGAGGCTCTCCCAGGGATGGGGAAGCTTGCTGGGAGAAGCCTCGTGAAGGGATGGAGGCTCCTGGAGGAGCTGGACGAGCCACAGCAGGGCAGGTGGCCTCGCTTCACCAGCTCCTCCAGTTCTTTCCACAAAGCCTGCCACATCCCA